>NW_023611653.1:0-129034 GCF_013339725.1 Rhipicephalus microplus
GTACGACCACCGGCTGTCGGTGAGTGGAGGTGAACGTTTACTGGTAAGTGCTAGAATCGCGTCGCATAGATGTTCATCGCTTTTTGCGGAAGGTGTACACAATAAAAAATGCTTTATTTAGAATAACGAATGCCACTTTCTTACGAAGTTGTCAATTGTACTCGTCGGAATAGTGCATTGTGAAACCCAGAAGCACCTTAGTTAGTTTGACGGGTGGCTCGGTTGGTACGCCTAACCTTTGGTGGAAATTATGGTGGTAGAACAGAATGGTGAAAGTCACACTATGCGGGGCTCGTCTTGATGCATGTCGAAGGTAGCATTTTGTGAATTTCAGCACAACACGGAATTTCACTGCCAATTTGAAGTACGGTTCGTGTGATTGAGTGTGCAATAACTGCCGGAGTTGCGTTTATATCTTGGCGACGTCAAGTGACTGCTGTATTTTGGTCTACCGTTGGAAGGCAATTGCGAACCAGAGCTCATAATTTTTTTACAACTGCGTCGTGATGTAAACATTTACTGTTTCGGTAGACAGTGTCACTTGTAGTCTTCTAGGCATCACATCAAAGCAGCACATCGCACATGTCAATCTTTTGTAAGTACTGGCGCAAAATGTACCCATTCACGGCTGAATTCTACGCTTCACAAAAATGAGGGCTTTGATTACACCACATGAGTAAAAAGGAACGTGAAAAAGCGTAATGACCAGCGTTGGTTTCTTTCGACCATAAACACATTTATCTGCACATTGCAGAGTGAAACTCTACAAACAAGTAATTTCAAATACTGTCATGTGCTTTTTCATTTCCGCCATTATTCACAAAGCTTCCATCACGCCAACGTCATCCAAATTGTTCGCCAAGCCATCCACCAAACACGTTTTGCATCGCCACGATAAGCGGTATTTTCCACCGTCACCACCATTGACCCACCACCTCTACCACCATCTACCACTATTTTTCCACTCTCGCCATTATCTGCCATTACGAACACTACATCTTACAGCATACCTACTATTATTTCCTAATATGAATTCCTAATATGAATTATTATTACCTAATATGAATAGGAATAATATGAATTATCTTTACACCTATACGACAGAAAGCCTGTATTATGACTAAAACAATGCTTGGTGATAGAACTAATGTTTTGAGGGAGGTAGTTCTGATAACGGGAAGTGTCTCTATTGTGCCTAGGAAAATGGATCTCTTAATTGTACATTTTTAAAGCCTCTGTTTATGAATTGTGTTATGAGATTTTTCGGCACTGTTGAGTTTTACTTCTATATTTTTTACTCCATACATCCAACCTTCTCGCTGTTCGAAGCGTGCATTTCTTACAATGCCCTCTTTGGACGCTCATGGTTCAGCATAACCTTGTTGCTTTATAGCTTGCTTGTTGCTCACTATAATTTTCATTTGTTTCCTGGTCAGTATAGAATGAAACTGTGTGGTGTTTAATTGGAATATTACATTTATATCAACTGAACTTCCTTGTAAAAATAAGGTACACAACGACACCTAAACTTCGGAAGCTTGCTCAATCTTGTTCTGATATTAGGTAATTATTCGAGCTCAAGCCCTTTCGATATAATCAAGCAAGTACTCTTATTTATAATCTTCACAAACTAGTCAGCACAAAGAATTTGATTTTAAAGTTTTAACCGGGCTGCTTTTTTGATTGGACCTAACCTCGTTAAAAGAGCTGAACACTATAGAACGAAAACCTGCATGTTTTGAAGCAAGAGAGCTGTTAAAAAATGAGCTAGCATAGCAAGAGGTATGTTTTTTTTTAAACGCAGAGAGCTATCTCTGACGTCATTACCTGCTGATGAAGCAAAAAAAAAGCTAGTGGGAACATAACGACCTTTTCGGCATGCTTGTGAGCACACTAGCGATGTAGGTTACGTCTCATAAACACTGCGGCTAAAAGTCGAATCTAAGCACGAATGACAGGAAGTAATAACGGGAAAAATAAAAACATAGCAGCAACTCGACAATAACAAAGCTATCCGCGCGCCATTTTAACCCGCTGCCTGCCATTGGTTTTATCGAGCACGTCTGCCACTTGGCTTTCAGCGACTGTTTCCTTTCGGCAAGTAGCTGGTTGCCGCGGAAACGCGAAACTTATAGCTTTGGTTTCCGGCACGTTTTCCGAATACAACTTGCTTTCACTTGACCGGGTTTTTATTTGTATTTCTTTATATGTCAGAGTGCCGAACATTACACGGTGAAAAGTTCTTTTTTTCCTTCATACCTTAGTGCCTCCCTACCAAGTGCTTCGCTGTTACGCTGAGTCGGAGTGAACGCTCTGCTGAGAGCAGAGTAGTTGGTCCGTCTGAAACTCACCTCAAAGTTCAACGGGAAGGAAACCGTGGCTCTGTTGGTCCGAAACACTGCGCACTTTCTCTCGGAGAAGCCGAAAAGGAAGAGCCCAGCCCAAGCGCGTTCTCTGAAATGCGCCTACGGTTGCGCAAACTACAAACACACACACGCAGCCATAGTTCGCGCGGGTAAACCAGCATACATAGGCAACCTTTATGGGAACCATCCGCATCGACCGACGCACTTTGGGGCGCCCTGTGTGTGTGTGTGTGTGTGTGTGTGTGTGTGTGTGTGTGTGTGTGTGTGTGTGTGTGTGTGTGTGTGTGTGTGTGCGTGTGTGTGTGTGTGTGTGTGTGCGTGCGTGCGTGCGTGTGTGCGTGTGCGTGTGTGTGTGTGTGTGTGTGTGCGTGTGCGTGCATGCGTGTGTGCGTGTGTGTGTGTTTGTGTGTGTGTGTGTGTATGTGTGTGTGTGATGACGAATGTAATACATTCACTACTTTCTTGCAATGATGTAACTGTATGAACTTCTAACTCTAATTGCCTATCAATTAGTGCAGCGAGCAGCCAGAGGTCCTTTGCTCGTTCTTCCGTGAACGTCTGTTAGAGTGCTTTCTTCCGGTTTAACATATGTTGATAAGCGGTGATCGAAAAGTATAATTTGCAAGAAATCGGCGGTTCTGGTTCAAGTTAAATGTTACACTGAACACTTAAGATTTCGGAGCGAAACATTAGTTAGGAACGTAATAACTGTGATGATAACCCATATAAACTAATTGAACCCGTTTACCAGAAGGACAGACGGCTTCGTTGTGAGACACTCGTGTCATTCCTGCACCTTGCTGAGGAGATGTGAAGCACTCCCTTAGTGAAACCAAGGAATACACCAGAGCACATGGTCCCCAATGTGGGAGTCCCACCATCATTTACCAAGATTAAGAGATGGGATGGCCTCCAGTTTGCCTAAGTCTGGTGCAAAAGAAATTTTTCTCGTATATTTAACGTCGCAACTTATTCTGAGACTATATTGTCTAATTGAGTATGCCTCTAGAGGAGCAGAACTTTCTAAAGTAATGTGCTCTGATGAAACACGAGAAAGCATAATTGAAGCATACACAATCTCTTTTTCTTCGCTGATTGTGTCATCGCTGTCGCTTTGCTGGTGTACCGCCGTGGAACATTCTTTCTGCCAAATAAAGTGGCAGATTGAAAACATCCTTCTATCTATAAAACTTCAAGTAAGCCAGTGCTGACTTTAGAGTGGAAAAACATTACAAGTTACTTTCCGGTCTTCTGTGGCTCTTGACTATTAATAAAATTGGGTGCAAGTGCTGGAACAGAAAGAGTAGTGACAAAAATAAAGGTTAAAACAACAATGACAACAATACAGGTTGTGTAATTCTTTCATGACGTTACTGACTCAACGCAAAGACGGTCGTGTAATTCTCTCAAGCCCTCTCGAAGGAGCCTCTGTCTCAGGTTATCGACCAACAACAGCGACACGCAGCAACGATCACGAAAACTAGAGCACGACCATCAGCATAAAAAAACTGCTTCCATTGCGAATGATAACACAGAGAACGTCACCGTTTTCAATAATAATAATAGTGACAACGGTAAAAAAGTAATGAGATGGTTAAGCGTTCTGAAAATATATATAGTGGCTAAACTCAGAAACTACATGGTGATGGAAAACGTAGCGAGCGAAAGATAGAAGTTGAAAGGTACACTCATATGGAGCTTTGTGAGCAAAACAAAACGTTGCAGTAGAGCAATGGGGGGCAGCGTGATACATGGTGGCATGCAGTATATGGGTAAAGAAAGAAGGTCCAAACGCGAAACTTCAGCCTTGCCGAGAGGAGGCGAAACGGGCGACGACTAATCTTGTCCGTCGGCATAAAAAAGGCAGGCCGGCAAAGTCTTCGATCGCAACACCCTCTGTGGACCTTCATCCGTGACCTCCTCTTGCAGCGTACTTCGTTTACTAGCACAGCCTGTGCGGCTGCTATTGTTTTCATCGTGTTCATTCTAACGCATTTTGTACGTTTCAATTCCCTATGGTTCACAGCGCTTTTACTCGAAGCAGCTTCTTTTCCGGACATTTCCAGAGAGTCGTGGAGGCGTTTTCGCTTATTCACGCACTTGTGGCTTTTTTGGCGTTGAATGGCACTTTTTACCAGACGTAACTGTTGACCCTTTAAGAGAACCTAGATCACAGGGCATGCGCTGGTTGATATTTTGCCGGTAGTCGGCAATTTGATCAACACGTTTTAGTAACTATTCTCTAGTCTTTTGCTCCTACTTGATCACTACTTTGTGAAGCGTCCAAAATTATATAGTGCACTCTGGTTTGAGAGAAAATACCTAAAAACGGTAAGTGAAGTTTGTGCGTGTTAATAGAACAGTTCATCTAATACGAAACTTTCAGGTGTGCAGAATAAGTATCACTTTGATCCTTTTATTGCTTTATTGCAGAGCCAAGAGTACGAGCATATTTTTTCACTCATTGCACCAATCCCATACTTAAACGTAGGTTGAAAAGAGTGAAAAACCATTCAAGTAATGTGTTTCCGTCAAGCGTAATACCTGAGGTGCTATGCTGGATGGCTCGAGCTTCTCGGGCAGACGAGTTTGCTGAAAGCTTGCTCTGCGGCGGCCATGGCGTGAAGGCAGTGGAGAGCGCGTGATAGCAGCGTTGACAAAAATGGCTACAGGAAGCACGTGGCGTTGTAACCGCATGTGGGAGAAAGAGAGAGTGCAAAGACAACTTTATTGCGGGCACGGTGTGATTGTGGGACATTTGCGGCGGTTATCAGAGAAACACCGCTTGCGAACATGTCAGCGCCGCCATTATGTCAACATTTTAGCAGTGTAGTGACGTCATCATCGTGAGTGTCGCGTTAACTTTTGCCAACTCTAACAGAATGACGCGTGGACTTCAAAAAAACTCGTTGATATTGAGAAGGCCTGAATTCCACTTGTGACTGTAATGGAGCTCGTGTGACTGCCAATCGTTTGATACGGTCAGCGCTACGCAGTAGCTTCTTTGCACATAAAGTGATTTGGTGAGCTTACACTACGTGTGCAAGGCTGCAGCCGTCGAGGACTTTGTCATAACCTAGAACTTCTTAGCTTTTTAAGTTGGTCGACCTACTCATGTGCGTAGTAGGCTTCGAAGTGAAGACCACATGAGCACTGTCTTCGTGATATTGTACTCATTGCCTGAGGCTTAACGACCGTTAGACTAAGCTGTGTTCATTAATAAGTCTTCAATTAGAGGGCACTTATCTCGGGCACAATTAGCAAGACCATTATCAGTATAGAGCTATTAAACGTAACCTTGATTAGCATGATACTAATTGCCATTTTATTAGTAAGAGCTAATTACCATGGTTTTACTTTGCGCGCTCATGAATGACGTCGCGCTAATTAGCGTTCTTTAGCTAGCTCATCAACTGCCATGCTTTAGTATGCCCGGTTCTATCATTACTTGGCTTCATTACCATGATCTTCTTAATTTGTGGCGTAATTATCCAGGACTCACCGCAAATTAGTGTAATTAGCCTGACCATAGCGTGTTCTGGCCTAACTAGCCAAGTATACAGTGCAGCCAAACAATCACAGCGTTTCCGTTGAATGAGTGATGATGAGTCTGGCGAAGCTTCGGAGGGTTTTATGGGTAAGCTGTGAATCGTCGGTCGGTCGGTTTGTGCGTCTGCCTGTCTCTCCATCTGTCCGTCTGTGTCTGTCTGTCTGTCCATTCGTCCGAGCGCATGTTTGTTTGTCTGTCTGAATGTCCGTCTGTTCGTCTATTCGCCCGTTCATCTGTACGTCCGTTGGTCCATCCATCCGCACCTGCTGAGTGAGTAATGAAACTAGGTGGTCACGTACATTGAGTTAGGAGGGACAGACTCACAGCTTTAGGAGCTTCGCCCCGAATAGCTAATTAGCCGACCACACGTGCTCGAATGCTAGCAGGCGATGGCAACAAAGACGAAGCGCACCAACCGAGTAACGAGCTAGAATGTACAGGCTGGCCATGATGATTAGCACGTGTCTCGGGTTTAGTTGCGGCGCGATGTTGTAAGACGCTCGGCCGGTGCTGATCTGAGAGGCTACTGTGCTCATTATTCTAAAACATACTTAGTGCATGCCTTGAAGGTTCAGAATAAATTGAAACACACCGTACCTCTAAAAATATCTTCACGAAAGATTTCTGACACTTTTCTTGCATGGGTACACTTCTGCACTCATGGGAACGACAGGCAAATGAAAAAAAAAAACATTGGTCTGGTTTGAAAACACCACTCAACCTATTATACCGTCCGTGATGCGATGGCTGGTTTCATCGTAACCAAGGAATTGCAGCGTTCTGAGGGATGAATTCGCCTTATTCGGACTGTTGCCTCATTCATTAAGGGGTGTCGCCAGAGGTCGGGAAGATCCCGAGTATCGCGAAGCTTGGCCAAAAAAACTCGGCTAATTCAGCATAGCGCCTCAAAGCTGCTCTACTGCTATACACAAATTTTTTGCTTTGTGATTGTAGTGATTTTGTCAGCACACAAATGGCGACTAGTGGCACTTTCTTTTTCATGCGATAACATATCGACAGCTGTATGCGTTTAAGTATTCTTATATTTAAACATTTCCGTTGTGTATTTACTCTCGACATGGAAATTTTGGTGCATTTTTTTAATCGTTTCTGAGGCGCTTCAGAGCCCCGCCGTAGTGGTCTAGTGACTAAGGCACTCGTCTGTTGAGTCGCAGGTCACGGGATTTAATCTCGGCTGCGGTGGCTGCAATTCCGATGGAGGCGGAAATGTTGTAGGCCCGCGTGCTTAGGTTTGGGCGCACGTTAAAGAATCCCAGGTGGTTCAAATTTCCGGAACCATCCAATACGGCGTTTCTCATAATCATATCGTGGTTTTGGAACGTTAAACGTCACATATCAATCAATAAGGTGCTTCAAAAACTGAACCGCAGTCCACAACACGGAATATGCTTCATTATGAGTAAAAGAGCGGCAGATTCGACTTCAGCGTTAACAATTATTGGCGCTCATATACAGGGCTCGTAGCCTCCTCGAATATGTTAACACAGGCTCAGGGGTGCTATGCAAGGTCAGCTCAGTTTCGCGAAACTCGAGATATTCCTGAGTTCTGGCGACACCCCCATATGAAAGAGGCGAAAGTGCAAAAAAGTCTAATTCACACCTCAGCGCGCTGCGTTTCGATGGTTAACATGAAACCAGTCATCGTGTCAAAGATGGTCGACTAAGTTGAAGGTGTTTTCAAATTAGAACTGCACCGTTGCAATAAAAGTGTCAGTAGCTTTTTCTGATGATGTTTTTTTTTAGAGAAACGAGGTGTTTAAATTTATCTTGAAGCTTTTATGTCTGCTCTAAGTCTGTTTTGGAATAATCAGCATGGTGGCCTCTGACATCAGTTCTGGTCGAGCGTCATACAATATCGTTGTCGCAGCTAAACGCGCGACCACGTGTTGATCTTCATGGTCAGCCTGTACGTTCTAGCGCGCAGCTCGACCGGCGCGTGTCGTCTTTGTTGTTTTCGGCCGTTAGCACCCAAGTACGTGCCGCTGGATAATTAGCTATTTGGCTAGACGGGATACTTGACAAGTTAGGCCAGGACATGCTATGACCAAGCTAATTTCACCATGTCATGGTAGGGCCAAGGTAATTACGCCACATCTTAAGATGGCCGTGCTGATGAAGCCATTTAAAGCTATTACCGGGCTAACTAAAGCATGATAGGTCATGAGGCAACAAAACTATGCTAATTAACGCGACATGATCATGAAAACACTAAATAAAACATGATAATTAGCGCTTAATATTAAGATGACAATTGGTAACTTGTTATTCAAAATTTCGTTTACTAGTTTTATACTGATTATGAAATTGTGAAGTGTGCCCGAAATAATTGCCTTTTAATGGAACCCTTTTTATGAAGAGAAGACGGCTCACTGTAATGGTCGTTAAGCCTCAGTCAATTAGTACAGTCACAATTAGAAAGAGCTTATGTGGTCTTTCCTTGGAAGCTGAGCATGCTCATGAGCAGACGACCAACTTGAAAAGTTGCAAGAATCTAGGCTATCGCAAGCTTCACTATGACTCCAGCCTTGCACAAGTAGTGTAAGCTCACCAAGTTATTTTATGTGCAAAGAAGCTGCCGCTTACCGTTCACTGAATCAAGCGCTTGACAGCAACGCTTGCACCATCACATTCACGAGCCCCGCCACGGTGGTCTTGTGGCTAAGGTACTCGGCTGCTGACCCGCAGGTCGCGGGATCAAATCCTGGCTGTGGCGGCTGCATTTCAGATGGAGGCGGAAATGTTGTAGGCTCGTGTGCTCAGATTTGGGTGCCCGTTAAAGAACGCCAGGTGGTCGAAAGTTTTGGAGCCCTTCACTACGGTGTCTCTCATAATCATATGGTGGTTTCGGGACGTTAAACCCCACAAATCAATCAAATCACATTCACGAGTTGAACTCGGGCCTTTTAAAAAAAAACGAGTTTGTATTCGAGTTCACGCGTCAATCAGCTAGATTAAGAGACACCCGCGGCGAAGATCGGGTACGCCCACCACGTGTGCTCGTACCGAAGAGCAGTACTCACACCGGGTGGCACGATTAATCTATCAGCTTTATTGCGCAGTCTATGAACACACGCACGCAGAAGTAAAAGTGACTTCACCGCGCAGCTACGATGTCTCGCATTCAATTTCGCCATGCTCACGACGTATCAAATCACAGGCGCGTTGCTGCCACGATGTGAGCGCTCCTGGTGACATTGCTGTTATATACATCTGCAATGTTTATAGGAGCGAAACGAGGAGCGCGAGAGTGCTGCGTGTGTGCCCTTGCTGCGATCGAGAATGAAAATTTCCATGGTGCAGGTGGAACTAAAGAACCTGCCTGAAACAGGACATACATGCCCACGAACACGTCTCTGGGAGGCGCTTGTTGAGGTGGCGAAGTGATAACACGACAATCACGCTGACACCACTGCACTTTTAAAATGTTTACTGAGTGGCAGCGCTGACGTGTTCACACGCGGTAATTCTTTGATAACTGTCGCAAACGTTCCAAATGCGTTTCCGACGCCACGTGCGTTCCTGTAGCCATTTTATCAACGCCGCAATCACGCGCTCCGCACTGTCTTCATACCATGGCTGCCACTGAGCGATCTTGAAGCGAACTCGTCGGCCCGATAAGCTCGGGCCATCTTGCGTCGCACCCCTGCATAATGCATTACACCACATCTTGTAGCCAGGCAAATTATAGCGAATATAAAATGAAAATAAAGCAGCCATACGAGAAGTAAGGAACAAATTTGAGGAGAACCCACATCAAAAATAAGCAAAAAAATAAAGCAGCAGAAAAGGTGACACACTCTTTCTAAAGCCTTGCACCAGCTGCGAACCACACGGGAGATGACCTCGCTTTCCGCGAGCCTCGTTGTTGCTGACGCAAAAATGGACAAATGAGACCCCGGGGAAGAATTCTCCCTTTGTCGCCGAATGAACCTTGCGTTTGAGGCCCCTTATTGAGAAGGCTTTTTGTTTTGTTTGCTCTTCTGGCTGAGAGCTCTTTGGCTCGTGTTTTTAGAGCGCGAGATCCATTATACAAAATTGGACAATCGGGACATCACACTGTGGTCAAGGAGAAAGCACGAAATCGCGTTGTTTAATCTTTATTGAGAAGTTAACAGTAACGGATGTTCGCGATATTGGTTTCTAATGTCCTATTCAATAATGCATTCCGCTGAACTCAGAGGTGACTTTCTTTCTCAACTTCGTATGACTCTGTCTTTCTTCAATAGGAAAAAAAAAAGAAAACGACATTCCGCCTGCTGCAGCAAGATTGTGAAACAAACTTTTAAAGAGAATCGCACGAGAAATGGAGTTGTCAATTGAGGTGTCGTTTGGGAGCAGGGCGAAATGACTGCTACGCAATAGCCCCTGAAGCATCATGCTAAAGAAAATGAAGTGTTTATATGCGTCATTTTGTAAGGATGTAAGATGACCAGGTTTTTACAGAATATCGAGGCTCAAGATTATGCCGCTGAGAGAGTGGCGCCCACATATAGTGCAGAGATGCTTAAAACGTCGAGCAGTCAAATGCTCGTTGAATAGGTACTCAGTTTTGGCTGAATCGTACGTAATCAATAGTACATTATTATACGTTATTTCCAGCACTTCATGCATAAGCCTCGTCACAGAGGAGTGCAAGTTTTTCATTGGGTCTTATTTACCCTTACCACCAGCGCTAGGTAAAATCGCCTTAGTCACAAGAGATTTGCTGGTCTGAGCTCTAAGCCTATCCTACGTCAATAAGCAGTGATTGTACCTATAATGACAACCATTCATCTCGATTGAACACCTCAATCAATTGTGGGGTTGTTGCTACAAAGTTGTTTTATTACAAATGATTTTTGTAATCTCGACCCATTAAATATCAGACCTCTCAACTAGTCTCAAATTTTCTTGAAAGCTGAAGTCTACAGAGTCTTAGCGCAAAAAAAAAAAACGGGTTGAGCCATAACACTCCCCCCCTATTATATGCTCCAGAACATCGGGCTTCTGTTTGCCAAGCTATAGCGATGTGCGAATGACATATCAGCGGATCCACTTCCAGGTGCTTTAAACTAAGAGCACTCCATCAACGTTATGGCGTTCAAAGAAGGTGTTTTTATAGCGCCTCCCTTTGTGGCAAAGAGACGCCCCTTCTGGGTCTCTTAGAAGGCCTCGTGAAAGGAAAATGCTTAGTGCGTCAAGCTCGGGCTCAGCAGACTGTATTTATGAGTATAGGAAAGTTAAAATAAAATAAAGTAAAACTTAAGTCTGAAAACCACATACACGACGAGGGGATGATCTGGGAGTGCTGCATGTGAAGGTCTAGAAGCTATATTACTGCATTTTTGTGCTGCCACGCTACCTAAGGGTACTTACTGCAAGATTCAGTGATCAAGCACCCCATGCTTGCGTCAAATACAGACACAAAAATGTGAAAGTGCTAAGTTGGCATGGTTATAAATTTTATTATATGGGCAGTTTTTAAGCGACAGGTACCACTTAAAGACGAAGCTACTACACCTGTTGGCGGGGGTGCGCTAAAGCTCACGTCTGAGATACATCTATTCTGAATTTATCGTCTAAGTAAAGATGGTCGGCGTCTTTTATGCTAACCTAGCAACACCATACAGTTGTTGCCATGCTAAGGATTCCCTAGGGCACATTATTTCACTGGCACTGTATGTCGTGGTTGAAAAAAGCAGTTTGTCGCGCCTTCTTGTTCTCCCTTCTAAAATACAAACGCAGGTTTTTGGAGTCTCAGAATTTGGCCGGGTATGCTCCAACAGTTCTTGCCGATGTGTACAATCTACCACAATGCGTGAATCCTATATCACGGCTAACACCAATAGCGATCACTGCCGTTCCGTACTCCAGACACACACATCCGTTTTGCTCAAGCCCCACAATATCATACTATAAAAGCTAGACACATTTATATCTGGGTGACACCGCACTCAGCTATGCTATAGACTAGCTTCGTTTTACCATCAATTCCTTTTACAGCTGTCTTACTATACCACAGTATACATAGCGTTGCTAAGCGTGGTTTGTTTACATGACACGATGCATGGCTATGCTACTGCTTTCATTCTTTCCTCTTCTCTTGTTTTCGTAAGCCGAACATTCGTTTGCCACAACTGCACACGATTGCGCTATAATTGTTTTTCCTGCTTTACGCCACACAAGGCACTAGTATGCTTTGCTTCTCTCCTTCTCTTTCCCACCTCCTCACCCTCACTCTCTTTTACCGTAACCGTACTGTACCAGGCTTTATATGCAATGCTGTGCTTTATATGGTTTTCTCTGCGAGCCAGCACACATGGAAAGTCATGGTTTATCCGCTTCCATTCCCCGTTCCTTTCTCCATCATACTCGCATCTCTACTTCACAAACTTAATACCCTTTACCAACAACTAGCTCCACATAAAAAATTCTTAGGTGGCTATGCTAGAAATGGTTTTGCCTGTGGGACGCCAGGTTGATATAAAACGACGACGACGACAGAATACAACAGCATGAGACTGCTCGATTTCGCTGACATACGCTTATGGAAGTCTTTACAGGTATAGCGCTGACAAAGTCTACCGAATATTGTCATTTATTATATCACTGGCGAAGAGCCTTTTGCCGAATGCGTAAAGAAGTAGCTATCAAAAGGCTGTGTTGCCGGGTACCAAATCTAAATTTCTAAAAACACAGCTCTGCTCAGGCACCTTCGCCACTGTGGGTGTTCTGAGGTGAACTTAAAACATTAAATCATTTCTTTTTGACCTGCAGGTGGTTTAACACAATACGAAAAACCCTTTTAGAAATAACTTTACGTGGTATTGGTGTGGATTTATCTGTGCCTGTCATTTTGTCTTTTGGAGCTTCCATTCATGGGTTCCGTATTGCAACAGTATGCGTGGCTGCCCGGGACTACATCAATGAAACTAATAGGTTGACTACTTATTCTGTTTTATCATCTTAACGTGTCTACAAAATATTATCAAAGTATAAAAATCAAAGTATTGCTCTATTTTAAGACTAAATTGCTTTCTTTCTTTAAATACTGATATGCATTAGATCATGCACCATGATTTCCTAGGTCATTGGTAATCTTTCTGCAACAAAATCTCCAATATTTTGAAACTGCACAACATTTTATAAAACAACTGAATTCTTGGCCAATCCCCCACAGTCGATATGCGCCAAGGACAACAGGTTAACAAGAACAAGACAACGTTTGGTATGTCAAACCCATGTAGTGCTCGGTGTTTCAAAAGCAGAAGTTCAAGAAACGATGGAAGCTTGAGGAAATCAAATGAGAGCGGGGTGTGCCTATAGGTAACCCTCTTACAAGAGGACATGTTTTCGAGAAACGTCGGCTTGTCCAAAGATTGGCTTCTGCGAAACTCTTTGATAACAAATTTTGCATAGCTCGTAATCGAGACTAATTTGTGTTTGAAAAGATTATTATAGCTTCAAATTCGCCCACTACGGCCTCATGATGTTCGTCTTCCGCGTCATATAACCCACTACATCTAGACAGGAAGCGCACTTTGCCAGGATACTATTGTTTTGAAGGTGAAGCATCTACTTTAAAAGAGGCATGTTATTTTTTGTGCGCTGCCAAGCAACGATATCATGCCTCGAATTAATTAGCTTTGCTATTATTTAGAGTCTGACATCGAAAACATACGTAATACTGAGCCCTCCCATAACTGTTTAGAAATAAATATATTCATCACTGTTGACAACGTTTCTGTTGTGATATACACACATATATATATATGCAGGACATGACAAAGTGCTTTGCGAAAAGAGGATGATGAGAAAGCCATGGAGTGGCGTGCTGATGTTTTCGCGGAAGGCGAGAGAAACAGCACTAAAGCAACAATAACGGATGCCGCTAGGCCTCTGCATTCCCCTCTAATGGACGAACTGCTTGACCCATGAATAATGGATGAACTTAGTGGCTTGGTGGGGGAGCCCTCAATGACGTTACCCCCGCTTGTGGCTTCGTGCATATGTATTGTTTGGTATAGTTTGTTGTCGCCGTCGCTTTTACGCCTTTCTCGTCTCGGCGGACCAAGCGTTAAGCGCCCGCTCACTTGCATGCCAATGGACGGCAATATTTTGCTTCCCCCCACACCGGCTGGCGGCCTGAACCCTCCTGTGCCGATTGCATCAACCCTTCGAACATGGTTGCACTCGTGCGACATACCTGTGATAGATAAACAGTAAACGTTGGGTCAATACCACGCACTATAAAATGGATGTCAACGTGAACAATAGAACGGAGAAACAAGGATATGTACTCGTAAAATGCACAACTCACTCATAAACTCGGCAAGCATGTGGGCAATACAAAATGTCAACGTTTGAAGCCTACGCCAGCCGGTATGGACAGGTCAGCTAAACCAGTATATTCGAACTAACGCGCTGACGGTTTATATTATTATTGACGTGATCGAGAAAAAATCGGCAGATCCCACGTACCATGGGAATCCACCCTATGCGAAGCATGCGGAGGTAAGGTGACCATGTGACATTTTTTTTATTGAGTGACATGTCGTGAAATGAAACTAAATATATGTACAGATGGTGCACGCACAGACATATTGCCCCGCCGTGGTGGTCTAGTGGCTAACGTACTCGGCTGCTGACCCGCAGGTTGCGGGATCGTATCCTGGCTGCGGCGGCTGCATTTCCGATGGAGGCAAAAATGCTGGAGGCCCATGTGCTCAGATTTTGTGCACGTTAATGAACCTCAGGTGGTGGAAATTTCCGGTGCCCTCAACTAAGGCGTCTCTCGTAATCATATGGTGGTTTTGGGATGTTTCACGCCACAAATAAATCATCAAAGAAATATGTTGAAAAGTTGCAGATGCTTATATAGCCAGTGGTTTGCACTTGTGCAAAGATTCCAACTGCAACATGCGTATCAGCAACACAGGAAGCTGATATGAAGCGCTGATGCTCACGAGGATACTGGCCCTGGGCACTGCTACATAAATTAACTTCAGCACATGACAACTAACCACAATTGGCCTTAACTCGATCGCACGGCTGTATCAAAGGAGTACATATATATATATATATATATATATATATATATATATATATATATATATATATATATATATATATATATATATATATATATATATATATATATATGTTTATCAAATCGGGTAAGCAGCACTGCAGCCACTATTGACGTGCCCCGAAGATTAGCGTCAATTTGAAAAGTAGTTCCGAGACCTGGTATAGGTCTGTGGTAAAATGCTTCATTGCCACGCCGAACGCTTGGGTTTGATTTCAGCTGGGACCCTGACATTTATTCTTTGCATTCCGGTCGATAGTATACCGATGTCGGGCGTTTCTTGACGTTCATGCGTTAAAATTGTGCATGTGTGTTCGCGTCGTTCCTGGTTTTCAAGAACCTGTGGCATCTACCTGCATAACAGCGGCCCATACCCACCCCTGGGTATGTGCCACTGTGTGGACGGAAGTGTTTGACGATGTACGTGACGGGGTTGTGACATTATTTATGTTTTTACCAGCGCGTCATATTCATCAAACTTATTACCCTCTTATGCTAAAGTCAATTCACGCCAAGTTAGGGTGATGACGACGGGAGCGAACGTAGGCGGCTAGATAGATAGATACGCTCAAAGTGGCCGAAGTTCGACTAAGAAATGCTTCGCATGTAAAACTGGCAGAACCCAGGTACAGTGGGAATCGATGATATGCGAAGCACGAATGAGCGATGTTGATATGTCGTTTTAAAATTAGCACAACGTTGCGAGGTGGAGGTAAATGATACCGTGTATGTCTTCCCTGTCATGATTATCATGTTTGAATGTGTCGATTACCTTCGTCATCTATTCACGTCTCGTGATACCAAATTTAGTATTCGTGAACCTGGTGGAACGACCACGAGCACGCTATGAGCGTGGTATGTTGTCATGTTCTTACATGACACGCGTGTCAGGATTGTCATGTTTGCGCAAGCCATATGTTTGATCATTCAGTGACGTCACGTAACACCAAACTTGGTGTGTGGAGCTAACAAAACGGCCGCAAGCACGCTATGTGCGTTGTATGTTGTCATGTTCTTACATAACACTCGTATCAGGATAGTCATGTTTGCACAAGTGATATAATTCACCATTCATTGACGTCATGTAACACCAAATTTCGTATATTTGGAGCTAGGAAAACGGCCGCGAGCGCATCATAAAGGGCTTGATATACTCCAATGTAGCGTCGACGCACGCGCACGCTGGGCACAGCGACGCAACGTTAGCAAGACGCGAGCACTCTAAAGTCTGATGCCAGGCGCTACCAGCGTCCATCGGTGTGGCCCGACGGCAACCAGCGCGAAATGCGACATGCTGCGTTTCGCACCCATGCGTTACCAAGACAACACTGCGTCTTCCTCTTTTCGTGCCGGAAGGACGCAGGACGTGCTGAAACGCGCATGCGTCAAAGTGACGCAGCGTAGCGCACGCCTGCAAGTATATTGCATGATTGGCGCCCGGCTTGGCAACGCCGTTGAGCGTGCACGCCGCGTCACGTCGAAATGTATTGACGCCTTCACTGTGGCATGTAGTCATGTTCTCACATGACACGCATCTCATGGTTATCATGTTCGCACTAGTCACATACCCTCGTCATCTATTTCCGTCACGTAATACCATATTTGGCATATGTGAAACTAGCAAAACGGCCGCGAGCACATCATGAGTGTGGCCTGTAGTCTCGTTATTACATAACACGCATGTCGTGATTATCATGATTGTATGTGCCCATTACCTATGACGTCCGTTCACGTCGCGTTGCATGTGAAGCTAGCGAAACGGCCGCGAGTGCACCATAAGCGTATACTATAGCATGCAGTCATTTTGTTACACGACATGCATCTCATGTTTATCATGTTTGCACCAGTATCATACCTTTTTCATCCATTCACGTCCCGCAATAGCAATTTTTGTATAAGTGAATCTAGTGAAACGGTGGCCAGCGCATTATGGGCGTGGCATGTAGTCACGTTGTTACATGACATGCATCTCATGATTATCATGCTTGCACCAGTCACATACCTTCGTCATCCATTCACGTATCGTAATAACCGAATTTGGTATATGTGACGCTAGCGAAACAGCCGCGGGCGCATGAGCGTGGCATGTAGTCATGTTGTTACATGACGCGCATGTTATTATTTTGATGTTAGGGTCTGTCGCTTGTGTTTGCATGCAAGCATGTCATACCATAGCATTTTTTGCAACATGCGATGTGAACGAAGCCACCGCAAGAGCTGCAGGACCACGAAAAGAAAATCATGGCATTCATGACATTCATGTCATGATTTTCATGTAATGACTAGTTTATGCTGTTCATGGAGTCATGTTATGCCATATTAAGCTTCGTATCGATACCAATATTGAAGCGGCCAGGAGACCTTAATATCGTAAGGCTAAATATAAATAGATAGATAGATAGATAGATAGATAGATAGATAGATAGATAGATAGATAGATAGATAGATAGATAGATAGATAGATAGATAGATAGATAGATAGATAGATAGATAGATAGATAGATAGATAGATAGATAGATACGCTTAGAGTCACCGAACTTCGCTAAGAAGTGCTTCGCATTTATTATTACGAAAGACTGGCAGGAAAATAAGATACCCTTTGTTATTCGGAAAAGGGTGCCAGGAAAGGTTGCTTAGCCGTTGCCTGGCCTTCTATTTTCCTTTATCACCTTATTTTGTTCTCTTTGTCTATCGCGTCGAGCATGCTGAGAATCGAGTCCAATAGCATCGAAGGAACTGAAACACATAACGAAAGCTTACGTTATTGCTGTGCTCTTTTGGAGCCCCAATTTCGTCAATACTGCCTTATTGTATGTGAGGCCTAAGAGGCGACTTTCAGCTCTCCAATATTAGAGTACCAAGTACGCTAACACAATTGAATACAGAAGGAACACAATTCGTAATATAAATGCTCTTGGAGACATGCGTAGCACTACTTTATTCACTGCACGTGCCGAAAATAATAGAAGAAGACATCCAAAGCAGTTGGTCACCTCAGTACCTGAGAAACAACAGACCGAAATAGATCCTGGTGTGAAGCTTCAATAAAGAAACCTGCACACAGTTTGAAACACTGCGAGCCCGTGACAAATAAAAATATGCATGTCATTTGCACCAAATTCATCGAAAGAATATGTAGACTGATCAGTCGGTATTCACGATTATGCAACAAGACCTACGCCATGTTAACGCAAGAATCACTTTTCTTTGTCCACATGTGAAAAGCTTTTGTGATTTTTTGTGTCCCGTCTTGGCCTTTCTCCGTTTCAAGGTGACCTCAAGTGTTTCAAATAATGATTCACCAACTGGCTCACCAACATGTACTGTTAAGCACCGGATTTATTACAAATTATGCCCCTTCCCCTAAATAAATCTACGTTTAACTCATTCAGGGATTGCCTAAAATCCAATACTCGCAGTATGCTATCGATCTCAAAATTCGGATATCTTTGCAGTCAACGATTCGATGGCTTCAGAAGCAATGAATAACTATAATAAAGCGCAGCAAAAAAGCAACCATAAAACGTGCATCAACCCCTTTGCATCCTCCATTGGCAAAGAACCTTTCTCCCCCACCTTCTTTCGTAATGAAGAATGATTCTGTATTATGCACATGTTCTATAAAAGAGCAGTTCCTTTCTCTAATAATGTAATCTATGCCGATAAGTTACGGTGTAGTTAACTCGAGTATCTTAGGGCGTCTTGCTTCGAGTGCCCCTTGGCACTGCCATCCATTAGCACTTACCCTTAGGGACACACTGGCACAGAATTAGCCGCGTAATGAACCTGCATGTTATCAATCTCAAAGGAAGGCTGTCTTACGTCCCAAACAGATGCGGTACGAATACACAGCGGCCCCCGAGCATAAGTGCAGGACGTCATTACGAGGAGCTTAGTCAAGAAATATTTAGGACGGAGATCTCAACCTTACATCACCTAGCGGACCATCGTCAAAGGCTTTAGCCCGCAAAAACCGGGCAAGCGAGTATAGGAGTGGGAAGGACATTGTTTGTACAAAGTGTCGGCACTGTGGCCATTGTATAAAGTATGTTAAATAGGGATCAAGTCTGAAGCAGATTATCCGGATTCGAACAGCATGTATAGAGAACGATCTCCGAAATTACTAAAATATGGGAGCCCATTCCGGAATATCCCTTTCGTTTCAATACATGGCAACCGCAAGGGTTGCCTGAAAAAATGCTTTAAACGTTTTATGTTTTTTTCACCTTATGATTGAACTTAAGAAAAATTACAAGAAAGAGTATAATGAAAAAAATGAAAATTTTCTACGTGTGTGTGTGAGAGAGAGGGCTGGTTTTCTACACAGCTCACAAGCTACCCGCAGGCCACGTGTTTCAAACCCTTCACTTAAAGCTTCCAAAGCACATTGCAGCTCCAAAAATAGCAAACTGAACAACAAGAACAAAAATATCATGGTGAATTTTTCGTCCTTCGCACAAGTGGTAACTGCACAATGGAAGACAGAAAGTTGCATTCATAGAAATTTAAACGTCCAGTTTGCTCCATGACTACACAAACGTAACATAATCTTGCTAAAAGAATGCTTTGTGAGCTTGTTGGTTCCTATTCTTGAAGCTTGGAAGCGCAAAATTGACGGGAACAGGAAAAAACACAGAAATAGCGCTCTGATCTGTACTTCTGTGTTCCTTACTGTCCTCGTCGATTTTGTGCTACGAAGCTTTGAGAAAATCTGGCTTATGTTGCTTTATCTCACGGTATCTCAAGTTGAATTGTTTTCTAAGATGTCGACTATTTTTCTTCTTTAACTTTGCGATGTACATGAGATAAGTTATTCTAATAAACTTGTGGTGACACCGACGGTTGATTTTCTGAGCCTCTTACTCACCCATTGTTTCAGCCATTCACACTGGTCTGATTTAGTCACGTACGGACGCAACAAGCATTTGACGATCCAGCAGAACTGCGGATGAGACTAATGCCTTGCCACTGACCACACCAAAAATTGCTACTAGTGAAACTAGAAGCAGATCAACAAAAATACTTCAAATATACTGTTATTTATGCATTTATATACCGCTCAATATGCTATACGTTGGGAGTACTCGCGATATCTGTGCGCATGGTGCTTGCACCGATATTCAGCGAGTATAAGTTGAGTAATATTAAACCGGTTGATGCCCATGGGGTTGAAGTATCAGTGATGGAAATATTTTCATTAACCTTGCAAAAATACGCAGTACGAAGTAGAAAAATAATCCGTTTTAGGAAAGCACTAACTGTTGGTGTTTCACGTTGGAAAACACTGTTACGTGTGATAATGTGGTATGCTGAAATGACAGGCTCAGGAATTTCTGACCAACTGGCGTTATTCAACATGCACCTAAATATAAACACCAGAATCTCCAGCGTGTCACCGTCATTACCGGTCACAGTAGCCAATATTTGACACCACGATATTCTGGCCAGTATTTGAGCACCATAATCAGTAGATCACCGTGTAGGTACGAAATGAACAATGAGAAAGCCGTGATTGTGAACCGATCTTTTCTCAATCTACTGTGTTGGAGTGAGTGAGAAACAAGGTTACAGTTGAGCGAGTGAGTGAGTCAGTGAGTGAATGAGTGATTGAGTGAGTGAGTGAGTGGGAAGCAAGGTTGCAGTTGTGTGAGCGAGCGAACGCTCAACTAAGTATGTAAGTGGGATTATCGGGTGTGCAACTGATCAGATCGAAATAAATTAAATGACTTTCTTATGTGGCCTATGCTTTGACAACAACATGAAATGTTGATAGTCAAATAAGTCCCGCTGCAAGCATCGCAACACTGAGCGTACTCATTTCAAACAGCATTTTAGAAACAGGCCCACATGAGCCGAGATTAGTGAGTTTCTTCATTAGCGGCATTTATTACATTGAACGCAGCATGCTTATAAGCATAACGTCTATCCAGACGTACCCTCAGAAGCATGCAGACGTTTTAGTAAAGAGAAAAACAAACATTGAATTTGACAACTAGAACATGCCGCCACATGTCATAGGAGTATTTGCCCGAGCTTCTTCAAAAAGCGAAAGAGGAGCCGCAGCCGTCGCATGTCTCCGCTACTTCAGTTTCAGAAACTTTAGATACGCACTTGTTTCTTAAGACCAAGATCATATCGCGGGAACATATTGTAGTCCGAGTTGAGTACAGCGTTAACTTTAAAGGGTGTTTGAAGACCCTACCATTCACCTCTTGCCTTCTCCAAAACACATATACTTGAGTACTGAAGTAGACCTACTATTTGAATATGTAGTGTTTTAAATGCTGGGATCGCCCTTTTTCCTGAAAATATGTAGAAAGCCAAACACTTGGCGCTGAGACTTTTGCCTTGGACACTACTATTTTACGCACTGCAGAGAACACAGTCATGCTCGTTTGATCCAGGCATTTCGATAAAGTGCTCCAAAAGCTTCCTACTTTTGCGCTTACCTCTGGCAATTGAAAAAGCCCCTCAAGTACGATTCAGACGAGCACGTTGCGCTGTGACACGGCGAAGCCGTGCGGAGGTACTTCACTGTACCGCAAAAGGAAGTGTTTATCTTCAAGCAGTGCACAAACTGGAAAGTCAGTTGTCGCTAGGTCACAAGATTGTTAAGCCCGAGACACAATGTTTTAACAAGATTCTGCTTTTTACAGTGCTCAAAGCTCTTCGTCCTTGTTTATGACAGGAAAGTTAAGGCGGCAAGTTGGTGGTATACAATATTTCATGTAGAGCGCTTGAAAGAAGAAAAAGAAAGAAACATGCTTGATTGTACTTGTTTCTTGTCCATGTTTTTTTTTGTGCTCCCAGTTATTATAAAAAGTTCAAGGCAGGTCTTTCTAATGAGTAGAAGAAACAAAACATGACTGTTGGACGTGATCAGGCTTGTAAAGATGTCCGGACTATTGGCATCGTATATGGGAGATATCAGTACACAGGTTGTATTATATTCCGCATTGATTAATATAAAGGGTTTAACATTCTAAAACCACCATATGATTATGAGAGATGCCGTAGTAGAGGGATACGGAAACTTTGAGCATTTGGGGCCTTTAATATGCACCCAAATCTGAGAACACAGGCCTACAACATTTTAGCCTCCATCGAAAATGCAGGCACCACAGTCGGGATAAGATACCGCGACCGGTGGGTCAGCAGCCGAGGGCCTCAGCCACTGGGCCAATGTAATGGGGCTATTTTATTCATTAGGTGAGTATTATGATGCATCAAAAGTACAATTTCCTGTAGTGAATGAGTAGCTCGAGTAGGCACTAAGAATAATAAGACACAAAAAAGAGCAACTTCTTGAATGTATTTAGCGTTCAAAGTGATAGAGTGAAGCTGGAGGCGAGAATTGTGTTCGTCTTTGAAACTAGTAAATATATAGGAGTGTATGGACATAGGAGCGTTGGTTAAAAACACACACACACGAAAACAAATATTTTTCAATAAAAATAGTTTATTTCGATTCTAATTTTAGATAGCTGCCATAAAATAAATTCCATAGCCTAACCCCAACTATTGAATAAGGAGGTGCAGTGATAACCGCCGTTTTTTTAATGACGTATACTTGTCAAGCATTGTCCTATTCGTAGCAACAACAACAATAGATCTACGCTGTTAAGTGCCTATACATTTATGAAGGTTGCTGTCATTACAATTTATAGACTTCGCACCTTACTGCTGTTTTACCTCTGTATAACCAGGAAGTCATTGCGAAGGCTTCAAATTTATGTTTGTTTTAACTTCCTTTAGAAATATTAGTAGTTTTTGAGCCACACCTTGTTGAGAATTTGATTGTTGGAGCCTTGTTCTATACTTGATATAGGAAAAATCTTGCGGGAGCATTTTTAAATATTTAGCGAGTAAGAAAGTGAGCGAACAAACGAGTGACCTCCTTGCGCATTCAAACTGATCGTTGTAGCTACATACCGGTATTTTACAACTGAGGAATGTGCACAATTTGCTTGATGGATGTAAATACACGCAGCTTTCTTCATGCAGCATTTGCAAGCGTGTCGCATGCGTGTACGAACGGCTGTTCTCGCTGGCCATCAGATGCACATAGCAAAATTTTTTATTAGAAGCCGATGTCACCGCGCCAACTGCGGGGATCAGTTGGCGCTGGGACATCGGCTACTAATAAAAATTCAGCAGATCCCGCCTACCTTGGGAATCGACTTTACGTGAAGCACGTCGAGGGAAGGTGACCGTGTTGTAATTTTTTATGGAATGAGACGTTATAAAACGCTAATTATATGTACAAATGTTGCACGCTCAGACCTAAGTTGAAGAGTTGCAGTTGCTTATATGACCAGTTCTTTCCACTTCCTTGCTCAACGATGCCAACAGAAACATGAGTATTACAAACACCAGAAACAGTAAGCTGATATGAAGTGCTGGTGACAGCGAGGATGTTATCCCTGGACGCTGCTGTATACCAACTTCAGCGCATGGCAACTAACTACTATTGACGTTCACCCGACGTGACAGCTGTATTGCAGGAGTACATATGTAATGTTCAGAAAGACGGATAGCCAGCTCTTGAAACAAAATTGACGTTTCACGACCATTAGGGTCATTTTAAAAATTAGTACCGAGACCTGGCGTGGCTTTTTGGTGGAACGCTTGGCTGCCTCGCAAAATGCTTGGCTTAGATTTCTGCTGGGATCCTCACAACTATTATTCGCAATCGTCAGGCCAACGCTGCGAATGTCAGGTTTTTTTTTTAACTCACGCGTTAAAATTGCACTTGTGGGTTTTCGTCATTGCTTGGCAGATGCCAAGTGTCAATCACCTGTGGAGCACACCTGTCCACGTGTGTGTGCCACTGCCTGGCGGAAAGTGTTCGGCGACGTACGCCACAGGATGGCGACATTATTCATGTCTTTACCAGCACGACGTATTCGTCAAATCATCTTACCTCTCATTCAAATTTTTCTTCACGAAAAGTGAAGGTAGTGAACACGAGTGAACGCAGATGTAAGTGGATAGATAGATAGATAGATATATAGATAGATAGATAGATAGATAGATAGATAGATAGATAGATAGATAGATAGATAGATAGATAGATAGCAAAAATTTTCGCAGTGCGCAAACAAATGCTTCGCCTTCAATAATTTCTGTGCAAAATGTCACTCATTAAAGTGTGTATGAAGACCAAGAAATCAGGTCTGCAGCAAGTAAACATCTTTGCCGAACTTCATAAAAGGATGAAAATTTCCTCTTTAAATTTATTGAGTTTACTGAAAAGGCTACATATTCCACATAACTGCAGACTGAACCACTTCCACTGTAAGCAGTAGTTGGGTTCTATTGTTTATTACATATAGAGAGTGCATCTATCGAGACAGCAGTGTTCCCACAAAGAATCTTAGGGTGTGCAGGAACTCTTTGTTTGCGGTACTCTGTAAACAATAGTGAGAGCGCACAACGCCTATTTTCATGTCTCCTGGGCCTTTCACATGACATTACTCTATCTCTTCTAAAGTAAATTGGTTTCATGCCTATTTAGTTTCATCGCTGTGAGTCTTTTAAACTGTGGTATTGTGTCTTCAAAGATTTCAATTGTATTATGAGCGAGAGCGTATTTCCAATCGGAATCCTTATTGCAGCTTCGTTGCATTTTTCAATTGTGCAAAACAATACATAAGGAATAATCCACACAAAAAAACCGTGTATGGTTGGTATAGGCACACAGTCAAACTACGTCACATGACCGCAGCCGAAACTGGCAGCCCGACATCAGTGACGCAGCGTTCACCCTCAAAACCAGCAGTAGTGTACAACCGCATGCCAATGCTCACAAGCATCTGCGCTGGGCATCAGTGACAGCAGCTGGGTGTCTATCATTCACTCACATGTAGGGCGCCGAAAGGAATTCAATTATCGGCCAAGTCCGACATGCACGGATTAGATTACCTGGGGAAGGAACGCGTGGCCCGACCACTGTTTGCCGGAAACACGCCACAGAATACATTGTGGACGACAGATCGGTTCTCTGCGGGAAACACCGAGTCGCGCTCATGTAACAGCTTGTGGCAGAGTTTCGTGACAGAGGTAAACTGAGCAAGTAGAAAATGACTCGCAGTTGCTAGTACAACAATAAATGTTTAGGATAGCAATACTCTGACAGGAAACCAGACAAAATGGGAACACGCGATATCGCTAACTGGAGGCTACCCTTCTAATATTTTTTTTACATTGTGGATAGTGTGAGGACTCGCCAATGCTTGGTAAGTGCGAACTTTTGTACCGGCATAACAATGATAAAACGCGTCTGATGATTCAGGCATGGCGTATCGATAATAGTGGTAGCACGTGCTTGAGTCAACCGTCAATTAACTTGTATGAAAAAGCAATGCAATGCCCTAACTATTATCTTTCCCGAAGACCACCATGAGCGCCAGTTTGATAAGTTTGCATATTGCATGGGCATGCGCAGATAAGTTCTCGTGCCTTATTGCTTTCCTGCCAATATGGGCTTCTTCAGTTTTTAGTAGGATATGGGGTATTACGAATTCATTTTTTTTCCGTGTTTGCATGCTCTGTTTTATTTATTCTGAAACAGACTATTCGTTGAATAAAGGTGTTATTTCATAGGAGGCAGGGTGTTTTCTCTCTTCTCTACGAACTAGTGTGAAGTAAGGACAACACAATGAAGTTTCAACCTTAAACCAACAATTTTTCACCTATATACAAAGACGTCATCTGTGTTATCCAGCTTACGTTTCTAGTTTTCAAGTCGATGGGTTTATATTCGGCAGCACCGGCCGCATTTGGATGCAGGCGAATTGGTAGATTTGCGTCTGCTTAGATGTTTGTGCGCTTTAAAGATTTCCGAGTCACAGAAACTTCTTAAGCTCTTCATTACTGCATAGTTTACAGTCATATCGTGGTTTAGGAACGTAAAATACCCACAATTAGGATAAATCTTCTTCATGCTTTCCTCGGTTTCTTTTAGTACCCTGCAAATATTCTTTTATTATTTCAACAACATATATACCGAAAAATTTGTAGTTACTCTACCAATGTTTAGGATAGTTTTATAGAGTAAAACGCATAAAATTGCATCAGAAAGATGGTGCGGGGGCTGCTCTTTTATATCAGAGAGATCATTTACGTGCACTCATTGTTCAACAAATACGCTGTTGTGCTGTGGAGCTCGAGGACACAGGTTTGTTTTTCAGTGTCAGGGGTCGCATTTTGATGTGTACGAATCAGAAATCCCACTTGTTTAGACACTGAGGAATGTTTAAGAGGTACATCTGTTATCAATTAAGCAGATGTCACTAAAAATCAGGCTTTTACACACAACTCGAAAAACATATCGTTAAAGGAACAGTTTGTTCATCTGTAATTATTTTTTTTCATTATCACTTCACACTTAAGTATTGGTATTTTTAACCTTTGTATAGAGCTGCTAAGGTATAAATATATTTTAATTTTTAAGTATAGATTGATCTCTTTTGATTGCGATCTGTATTTGTTCGCTCTTATTGCTGCTGTTAGCTTTTATGTACGCATTTAATTATTGGAGGTTTCCCAGACACTCTCGTAATTGAGGGCTCCTGATCCCGTATATATTATGTGACTCATTCTTCGCACATGCAATAATAATGAATATATTTGAACTTGAACTTGAACGTTAACTTTTTTTTACATCATCGGTTTGACAGTAGGAACAGAACCAGGGGTAAAAATATTTCAAGATGGAAGTACGAAAACGGCACTTAAATGCAATTGATGCAGTTTTTCGTGTATTTGCATGTGCACCTTGGAAGTTGCATTTGATGCAGCTTTTTGTGTATTTGCATGTGCACCTTGTCATTCAAAAGATAACAAAGCAACCAAAAGTTATTAGTGCCTATAATTCCCACCGACTAAAATGAACACCTTGCGCAACACACACGTGATGTGTGTGTTGGCCCTGCCAGCGTGATCGGGAATCGAGCCAGCGTTCTTGAACTACAGCTTACGCGATAAGCTACCAGTGCGGGTCACGCTGAAGCGCTATTTTTTTAAAACAAGTTTAATTTCAAATATATATATATATATATATATATATATATATTATATTTAAATTAATATATATATATATATATATATATATATATATATATATATATATATATATATATATATATATATATATATATAATATTGTAGTACCTAAAACAGATATACTTTTTATGCTTATGTTACAGGCTCAGAATATTGGAAGGCAAAGACAGAATAAGCGTATATTCCTAATTGTTGGAGCCAGCCCGTTGGTCGCATACATTGTATTATTGATGGCTGCAGCGCTAAAATTTCATCATTATATTGTGTATTTCATGAAGAGGATGGTGTATAAAATGTCAGGCATGCAAGCAACGTAGCGGTAGTTCTTTCTTAACATTTTGAATCCAGCGCCTACATTATACAGAATCAACAGTGCGCATGAAGAGTGCTAGCTGAAAATCAGATCGTACATCGTAAGGTAACACCCACTGTTCAAATATTAGAGCAAAGAACAGTGGAGTCCTCTTCGATGCCCTATGAAGCGTAGCTTCTCTTACTTTGTTTTATTTCTTTATTTTTGGAGCTCGCAGAGTTCTGATAGCGTCCGGTGGGTCAATACAGAAAGCTGTACCACCACGTAACGTTGCCATAAAGGGCTCACAAGAGAATGGCCCGTAGAAAGCTCGGCGAAAGGACGGCAGTACCGGATGGGCGTGCCCTGATTCTTCGATCGGGCTCATGTTTCTGTTTGCCGGTTCATTCCGCGCATTATTGTGGCACGCCGGAGAAAAAATCATGCCAGAGCAACAGCAACCTTTCGTGTAATGTACAGAAACGAACATCCTCACGTCGCACAAGGCCGTACTCTCCTTTTAGGTCACGAGTTATATGTCTAGATTTCTATTCGGGGAGAATATTTTGGAGTATGAATTCGATGGCCGTACAGCATCGATGTTGGTATATAGTCAATATGGTCACTATTATCTTTGAGGCTAGCAGTAGTACTTCCTATTATGATTTTGAAGCAATGGTCCTGACAGGCAATTTTTAAGACTACATACTTAAAGGTGGTTTATCCGTGAATTGTTTGTAAGAGAAAAATAAAACAGGCACAACCGACGCTAGGCATACATAAAAATGAAGGCAGCTGAGCAAACGCATTGATCACTTGCAAAAGAAAACATTGCCACCTTGCTCTCGGGTTACCGATATTTCTGTAAGATATACTTTTTGTTCTCAAATACATTTTTACTTCCGACAAGCACTGCTAGTATAGAACTTGTTGATAACATACTTGTTGACTTTTTAGCAACACAACACCTGCGAAGGGCTGATATTCTTTGCACTCTTCACTTTTCTTTCTTCTAACACGTCAATTAACGAAGCGTAGATGAATTGCTCCCTAAAATAGGTGTGCCTGCGCGGGCTTGCTGTGTTCTAGCGCGCACTGTAAAGCGTGTAGTGCATCCACCAATGTCGAGAACGTGTGACTGAAACGCCCCTGGTATGGCAGGGTCTACAAAACAACAAAAAAAAAACTGCCCTGTTTGTCTGGTAGGTTCCGGTCTTATACGTGGCAAAGTTGTCGCGAAAGCCAACAGGAACGTCTTCTTGAAGGGGAATTGGAAGGTTGTATTCATAGCTACTGTTGGATTCCGTGAGACTGACCATGTTGCAAAGAGAATTCAATAACTTACAGGCATGGTTGTAAAATTGCGCGGCTCGCAGTAACATCATTCTTGCCTGCCCATTCAGCATCATTTTTGAAGACTATATCATTTTGTGGAATAATCGAAATAGGGTATTTTATTACACACTGCTAAAAGCAATTCAGGTGAGTACAGCTGCACCGTATAACAAAATGACTCCTATGGGACGTACAAGCAACAGAGCACACAGCACGATGTAACTTACAGCACTGTGATACTACCACAGATCACAAGAAACCGGACTAATATACACTGAAAATCGAGTTACAAACGCCAAAAATAAGCAGGCAAACCACAGTTTTAAGCCTCCAACTTTTAATTGTAAGCAGAATAAAGTTTCACTAAAATCGAAATTTTTCATCAAAGATGCACGTGACCTGCGGCTGGAACGCAAAACAAAATGGTATAATTTATGACGGCGCAAAGGCGCTAATAGTTAAGCACAGGCATGCCATTCTCGTTTTAGCCACATGGTGTGCATAACACGGTCTCCCCTTTTGTTGCCCAACATAATGACTTACGTGTATACGATCTAAGAAACGCACTCCTGGGTCTCTTATTTACAGCATGGCTGAAAAAGATGGCACAGGAGCAAATAGCCAGACCTCTAAAATGCCTCAAAGGCCTTTTAGCTTCGTAGTCACTGGGTCTAAGCGCACAAGCCCAATTTCTTCTTGTCTGCGAACACCTCAAAAGGTCCCTCACTAGGTTTAATCATTTCAAGCAGGTGAAAGAAAGGCATGTTCCGGGCACTCGAAATCTTGTATGCCAAGATTGGCAACGCTACGCGCCCCTGAAGGAGGTGAATTGCAGTTCTGAAAGCCTCTTGCCCTTCACCTCACGAGTGCGCACCACTACGTTGTGGAGGTGCCGTAAACAACAGGAAATGGTACTGCGTACGTCACACTACATGACACTGGGAGAATTATTCGACGCGAAAGGTGTATGTTGTGCAATCTGTTGCTTGAATAGAATGAAAGTTATTAAAAATTAAGAAATACAAATAAAAATTTGTGTGCGTTTTGTTTATTTTGACATCAAATTGAATGTAATGCAGGACTCAGCTGCCTCTATTTTATTTATGTTTATGTTATCACCGTTCTCGCGTCGTACTGGGCCATCTTCGACAACGCTTCGCGTGTTTTTGGTTCTTTGTTCCGTTAGAGCAGTTTCAGAGGTGCGACACTTTGTATCTTGATAAGGACAAATGATCTATTCCAGCCTCTCGAAATGTGCGCTCATAGAGGGATCCATCAAACAGTAGACTATCAAAGACGCTGAAACGACACAACGCCGCCGGCGTACACAACCTGATTTGGACATCCCATGCGAATGTTGCCTTGCGTGCGCTGACATCTTTATGCGTCTGCGTTCAATGATCTTCTGGCTCTAAATTGCTCCCATACTGGAGAGGGCAAGGAAGGTATCAGACTCTCGAAGCTTACATGGGGCAAGGGGCCAAAATTTCAAGCTCACCTCATCGCACCATGCTTTCGGCCCTCATAGTCAACAAATAAAAAAATTTTGTCGCCAGCGTACTTCGGCTAAACAGCCCCGACGACACATGATGGCACAAAATACGAGCTGTTTAACTGAACCCCTTCTACTCTGTCCTCCCGAAGAAACTGAGACTCCAAATCAACGCCGCACGACGCGTCACACGCCAATACACACCATGCATTAAAACATTGCATGGCGGATCGTTTATTTTTTTGCCACAGTCGAGGTAGTGATCATTGGCAATATCACTCCACTGTGGCATTCTCTGACGAGTGGGCAACTCGTTCCACCGTGACAGCTAATCACATTCTTTAACGACTGTAGCATGTAGTTGTTTCGTCATCTCTTCCACGTGTTGTGCTAACATGTCTGTTCCTTTACGTCGATGATGGGCGACCGATCTGCACTGCGATAATTTGAGCGGGTGCTAACTTTGCAAAAGAGTCTTCGGCAGCATCCCCGTCAACCGATCATTTCAGGCCTGCTGCTGCATTGTGAGTGTTTTGCCTCTCCTGAGGAAGGTCCTAAACAAAGATGCAAGACGACTGGCAATAAGTTTTGATGCGAGCGCAATGTGCTCAATATGAAAAGCTTTTGCGCACGCTTTGGTTTTGACGTTCGCTGTGGCACGCTTTGGTTTTGCCACAGCTTTTTGCCTACGCAAAAAGCTGCGTTGCTCTACTGCTGCATCCGCCTAATTCTTTTTGCGCAAAACTGCACAGAGCCCAGTTAATAACGCTGAGACTCTTACGAACAGATGCATACCCACTTTTGCCCTTTTATCTCAAGCTTTACCTCGGTACTAGCACTACCAGCTTGTGTTCCCGTTGTGGGGAAGTAGCTAACCTAAAGCATATGCTGTGGCGATGCCCCTCGTGGCTGGGTAATAATCTAGATATCTAGGCCAAGTGGTGGTCCACTTTCAGAAGCCCCAAATGGGGGATCAGCTTTGAGCCGTTTAGAGAGCCCACGATGCGGCTGTCAGGCTTAGCCTGCCGTCGCAACGAGAGAGAAGAGCACTGCACGGAAGTCACGTTTCTCAGGACCACACAAAAAGTTATTCGATTCATCCAACCTCCCTTTCTTGAAAGTAGACCACCAAAAACTTTTACGGCGTTCACGTATAGAATACCACCTGGCAAAAGGTCATGAAAGCTACTGAAAATAAACTTTGCTTTTGTTCGCGTTCAGGTGAGCACCCAATAAATCGGCTTACTCTGGACAGCTTCAAGAACGCGCCGTAACTGGCTCGGTTTCTCATTAATGCAGATTTGTCATCCACATAAGCAGTGAAGCTGTTCTCAGACCTGTCATATGGCCTTGAACCTTAGGGTACTTCACGACATTCATAAGTAAGGGTTATATAGAAAAAATAAAGAGCACCGGTGTGATCGAACATCCCTGGCGAACACCCCTGTCTACTCTAAAGCTTTCGTGTCCACGCCATTGATGTCAAGCCTGCTGCTCATGTTGATGCAAAGAAGCTCTATGCAGCGGGCTTACACCTCTGGATATCCGAGTGTTCTCTGAAAGCTGTATAGGTAGTCATTTCATGCCCTGTCAAAGGCCTTAGCTTGGTTCAACGACAGAAGGCGCCAGTGACTTTTTTATCGTTGATGTAAAAGAACGAATCTGTGATAAAGAAAAGTATTTAAAAAACTGACCAACACGGCACTGCACACGTTTGCATTGGTGACATTACATCGTGCAAAACAGCCTTCAGCCTTAAACGAATGATCGTAGTGACGAGTTTGTAGTTCATGTTGAGGGCGGTTATCAGTCTCCAAGACAACGGATTGTCAGAATTCACGCCTTCTTTTCGCAGCAAAACGACAAGTCCCTCTATGAAGGCTTTTGTGCGTGAAAAGTGAACGCGGTGGCCACGTCAGTAAGGGTGTGCGCAGAACGCTGACAAAAATTATATAAAACCATGTCACTATTCCCTCTGCACCTTGTGCCAAGGTAATGTTTATTTTCGTCAGATCTTTGCAAATTTGTATTTTGTCGCCTCTGCCCACAAGACGCCTGAGGACAAAGTGTGGCCTAGCATTCACAAAAATCTCCGATTCTTTAATGCTGTTTTCTGTCTTTGGGACTATGATATGCAAAGTAGTGCCTTTCCAAATGCACCCTAAATACTTCTTGATTTGATTTGATATCTGTGGCGATGCTTCCGCTATCCATCCGCGCAGTGGTTACACTACTGGGCTGATGTTTTTTTACCCCCACTTTCTTGGCGTATGCCAAGTTAGCTAGTTGATCCGTAAACAGGGGCAGTTCCTCTGCGGGCTTGAAGGTCCCAGACTTTCCCTTTAACAATAGGTCGTATTTAGCTGTTCTCGTCCCAATTTAACCTTGAATAGCGCAGGTTAGAGTGCCTGTGCTCTCAGCGATTTGAATACACCTCAAAGCTTTAGGAATTGGTGATAATCGATGCGACTAGCACACAAGCCCTGCCTCATGCGCCACCACACGCCATCTCGCCTTCAATTGGTCCCTTGTTCATACGTAATTCGTGGCGTATCTTCCAAAGAAGCATATTTTTTCATGTGCAATTTGGTTACCGCCATCATTAAGCATTGACAGATTTGTTTGCCACAACATCGACCAATGTATTTTCAGCTTGGCCTTCAGAAAGAACAGCGCCAGCACGTGGTAGCTGAGCTTGCGTTGCCTAGCGCCAAGTAAATGACATGGCATGCATCTGAACCTGTAACGAGTTCGTTAGGAATATATACCCTGTCAATCCTTCTCGAAGACGTACCCTCAATACGCGTAGATCCAGAGGTGTGCTCGTGAAAAGCCGTCCATGCATTGACGAGTTACAGCTCCACATAGTTTCTGCTGCTCCTTCTGATAGAAGGTGCTTTGTCCTTGACTGCGGCCTCAGACGTGTGGAATTAAATTGAAAACGCAGATGAAATAACCTAACAAGACGCATGGTGCGGAGTCTAAATGTAACGAACTGGTTCCCCTTTAAATCTGCTTTTAAAAGTCTCATTAGCAGTAGACCTATTTATGGATGCGTAATAGTGAATCTAATTCTTCGATCGCTCATCCACATGCCAACCGCAATAACACGGCCTTCTGCATCGAAAAGGCAGTGCTCCCATCGCCTGTACCTCGGATTGAGAGAAACAACCCTGGTGTCACGTGACTTTGCATTTGTTAAAGAGAAGAATGCTTCAACCGAAAACCTAAGCATAGAAAGTCATGACATCGGGTCGGGTTCAAATGTTCGCCTCTTGTAGGAAAAGCACGTTTATCCTGAGCGAGCAAGGTTCATCATCTCCTGTTTTTTAACACGTCTGATGAAACAGCGGTCACTAAAATTACTCAAAGAAAGCCTGACTAATACAATGATTTTAGAAGAAAAAGAAGCAAGTGCTTTTTCCATCAAAACAATGACTGCGAGGACACCAGGAATTTTTGATTTGCTAGGTGGTAGTAGATGAAGTCAGCGTAATGATACTCACCGTGAAAAACTCGCACCGCAGTTTACATGCGCGCACAGGCAGAACAGAATTACAGTAAGTAACAGCAATAATATCGGGAAAAGCTTTCGCAACAGGCAACGTAACCCGCATGTTGAAAGTACTATAACCGAACACAGCAAACATAGCAGAAAACTGACAAAACGGCGTGTTAGTGTTTCATCCCGACGGACAGTAACATAAGAAATACTAGTCATTCTGCGTGCTTCAGAAACAACAGGCGCATAGTGACCGTAAGGCGAGGAACCAAGCATATTCAAAAGTATGGGTTAGAGGAAGTGAAAGGCGCATATGTGGTAGCACAAATAAAAAAAACACCAAGTCGTCGCCCACATGAGATGATGCATCCAGCCCTGATAAATAAACTCGACGCTTTTGAACGTTCCGGAGGTGTTGACTTCCATCCCCTGCTTCACGTACAAGACCTGTACTGACAGTCTGAATTTATGGTTCTTAGAATTTTCTCGGGAGAACGCATATTTTCCGGAGAGTGAAATATCCGCCATGCTTCTTTCGAAAGCTATCGCTGTTTAGTTTTGTTGATGATGACCAGCACCAACAATGTATGAATGTTTTGCCAGATGCTTATTCGCACGTCTGGGCAGCATTTGGCCATGACGTTCTTGATTAGCTCGACATCGTGGTCTTTCCTTCGTTTATGGACGCCATCTTGACGCTTCTTTCAGGCCCTAAAGCCACCATTGATCAAGCTCCTCAGTGGCACTTGTCTTTGTTGCAGGAGGTTGGATATTGGTGGCCAACTTTTCTTGTTTTCCAACGCCCCGAGATAATTGGGATGCTTCCTGCGACCGTGTGGCGTTCGATGATTGTTCGTTTTTTGTGTTCTTGAGGTCCTCTGTTGAAGTAGTAGCAGAGGCTGTAGCATCTCTAGGGCGTCTCTGAGCCCGCCTGGTGACGTTATAGCAGGTGACAACTTTCCGGTGTCCCCAGCCAGTGCAGCAACGTCACTGTCACTCGCTGCGAATAATCACGCGGCATCTACACCATTGCCCTCTTTTGTATTGGCTTTATGAAATTCGTTGTGGGTGGCACTGTTGTCATCCCAGTAGCTAAGAATCATTTTTTGTCACGCTTTTGTTTTGCGCTGTCAAACTTTCATATTTCTGAAGGCTCTAAATTAAGTCATCCTCATCGAAGGAGACTCTCAAACATAGAAATTCTTTCAATGAATGCAAAGTGAAATTCTCTGCCTCTGCGTACGACTTGGGCCGGAAGTAATCTTCCCTCGCGTGCTCCTTGTAACACCGCTTACGTTTGGGTACACAATCCTGGAACGTATAGCCGAAGGTGCCACATCGTTGACAAAAAGGGGTTCTGCAAATAGCCACAACGTGACCTTCTTTGCTGCAGCGTGCGCACACTATGCGCATGCAGTGGTACTCAAGCATCACACGATCTTCTTTTGTCGAGAGGAAGTTGTTGGCGGGCTTAGCCATCTGAATGCAGATGATGGAATAACTTCGTCACCCTGCCGTTGCAGAGTGACAAAGTTATTCTCTTTACTTTTTTCTTATAGGCACCGTTCAGTCGAGGTTTCCAGTCTGACTTCAGTGTCAGCGTACATAGCCTAGCAGATAAAAAAAATTGGAAGATTCCACGTACTGCGAGAACTGATGATATGCGAAGCCCGAATGAGGATGGTTCATACGTCACTTTAATAGCGAGATTTAGAATAGCGCACCACGAGCCCTTGCGGTGTGGTCGCTGCCACTACGCACGCGCCATAACGCGAGTCACCATCCGCGTTCGTGGCCCGCACGCAGAAAATCCAAAATAGCGTGTGGCGATTGCGGCCCGCGAGGCCGGCAAAGTGCTGCGAGTAGCTTCCGGGCATTCGGGTTTGCGGTTGGGGCGAAAGACCCTACACTTTTTTCTAGGGGAAACAAACGCTATTTGCAAACTCATATGACCCTCGCTATGCCCGCAGGCCCTGCAAACGTTAATCTAAATCTCCCTAATATGAACACAATGTTACGAGGTGGACGTAAACTGCCGTACACGATAGTCCTGCCATGATTATCATGTTTGGATGTGTCATTTAGGTTCATTGTCCGTTAACGTCACACGGTACCAAATTTAGTATCACGTGTCGTCATATGTGGAGCTGGCAAAACGCCTGCAGCACACTGTGAGCGTAGCCTGTAGTCAAGTTTTACATGAGACGCATGTCATGATTATCATGTTTGGACGTGACACTTATCTTCGTCATTCATTATTGTCACGTAATACGAAATTTCGTATATTTGAGCTAGCGAAATGACCGCGAGCACGCTTTAATCGTAGCATGTAGTCATGATTTACATGGCACGTATTTTATTATTATCATTTTTGGATGAGTCCTTCACCTTCGTCGTCTATTCGCGTCACCAGATACAATATTTCTTATACGTTGAGCTAGCAAAACGACCATGAGCGCGCTATGCCCGTAGAATGTAAATGTGTTTCACATAAAACGCATATCATCATTATTTGTTTAGACGTGTCATATACTTTTTTCATCTATTGAATTCGCGTAACACCAAATTTGGTACATGCCAAGATAGCGAAACGGCCGTGAGTGCACCATTTGTGTGGCGTGTAGTGGCGTGAAGCCATTACTAGTCATAACATGAAAATCATGACATGCATTTCATATTTTCCACGTTAGGGTCTGTGACTTATGTTCGCCATGCTTACACCTCATACCATACCAGTTGTGCAAGATGTCATGTGAATGAAACCACCGTAAGTGCAGCAGGACCTTGAAATGTAAATCATGACATTCACGACAAACATCTCATGATTTTTATGTTATGACTAGTCAGTTATGCTTTTCATACAATTACGTTATACCATACCAATTTGGCATCGATACCATTATCGAGACGACCAGGAGAGCTAGAAGTTGGATGGGTCTTAATAGATAGATTTGGTAGATAGATAGATAGATAGATAGATAGATAGATAGATAGATAGATAGATAGATAGATAGACAGATAGATAGGTAGATAGATAGATAGATAGATAGATAGATAGATAGATAGATAGATAGATAGATAGATAGATAGATAGATAGATAGATAGATAGATAGATAGATAGATAGATACGTTCAAAGTACGGCGTCGGTGAAAAGGAAACGTTAAGCACACAACTCGCGCCCTGCATCTGTCGGCGGATCGTGGCCGGGATTCGAATATTCCAGCGACCTTAGGCGGTGCAGCGGAAGGTCGAAATGGCGGACGGGACAGTGTTGTCGCGAGCGTTTACGTCAGCATCGTAGAGCGTGAAGACGCGTTCATTAGTTTATGACTACTGATAGACTGAACTACTTTGCGGTTTTATCACCGCGTGACAGCTTCGGAGCACGTTCATGGCGCCGCCTGCGTCGCTGGAATGACCGCATACATGAGGGGTGCGTGTTTGCGTCTATTAAAGACGATAGTTTTTCTTGGGGTACTTCGACGTGAAAATTTTGGACTGTCTATCTTTCTTTTTTTCTGCTTGAAAATTGTCTGTTTGTCTGCCGTAACAATACCTCAAACGGCACCAAGCGGTACCCAAATGGCCAACTCCATCAGCAGCGCCCACCAATATTGCTCCAGTTTCAGCGTTCATTCTTCCGCGATTGTCAATTAAAAAGCAACGATTGCACATATCTGAGGCACCGCAACAACATGTCAATAGTTTGTATCTGTGTAATTATACCGGAGAAGGCACACCTAAGTAATTCTAATGACCGTAGCGTTAATCACGCTGCGCTGACAGTACAACGCGATTCTCAAAAAGGCAAGTGTTTCCAACGCTTTTCTAAGACGACATGGTGGTGTCGACTGTTTTCTGCTTACCCTTAATGGCAAATGTCAAAGCCTTGAGGTGGGGCTGAGAGGCACGTACGGTGAAAGGCGAAACACGCTGACTTGCACGCTTGGAGCCCCGACTGCTTCTACTTTTACCTTGCGACCTTGTAACTTGAACTCTTGCTTGAAAATCAACATGGTGGCTTTTTCTGTGCACAAAACAGCAACTAGAAAACTCCAAGCTTTGAGGTGTTACAGAAACAGCACACTTCACTCCGCATGTCGGCCTCGAGACCATTTGTGCTCTCTTTGATGGATGTCATCCCATTCGGAACGGTGCTTTTGACGCAGTTCTCCATGAGGAGGAGCGCCACAGCCTTGAGGCTATCCGTCTTGGTCGCGGGAGGGGCCGAAGACGATAGAACCAAGCCTCAAAGCTGCTGGCTCGCAGAGTCATAGGTGGAAACCCGAAAGCGACACCACCGTCACCCTTGTCGTATTGTTGCAGAAAGCGGAGAACGAGACGCTCCAAAGAAACTGGAACGATGAACGGAGCAGAACGTAGACATTTTGCTTTAGGTGTCACACGAGTCATCGACACGGCCAATGTTTAAGAACTTGCTCAACACCCAAGAATCTGAACTGGTGGCTGCGCTCATATTTGTGAACATTGTTGATGAAAAAATGTTTGCAGCATACCCACGGAGTGAATGATGGAGAGTAGGGCGAAGCACTCGTCCGTCCATGCGTCCGTCTGTGTGACCGTCCATGCGTCTGTTCGTGCGCCCGTCCCTGCGTTCGTTCATGCATCCGCCCCTGCGTCCGTTCATGCGGCCATCCATGCATCTGTCTGTTTGTCCGTTCGTCCATCTATTCAACACTCCAAGTCCCACCATCTCGCATCTTTTATCATATATTCCCCATATAGAAGAACCGCCATTCAATGGACATTCCAAGGACTAAACGAGAGGTGGCACACGCACACTTTCTCACGGCTTGCGCTTCGGGTCTACTTCCCACCTTCAACCACCTTGAGTTCACGGTATATATTAGTTCACTGTATTCATGGCACTGCGGCCCAATGCTCGCTAAACCTTTCTAAAACCAAGGAGGTTACGCCCAGCAAGTATAACGTAGCAACCTTTTCCTCTCAGATAATGCTCAATGTACATGCCAGTGGCTGCTATTGTAAAATAAGAGACAGGAGGATTTAGCTTTTAATTTCTTACGGCTTGCGCTTTGTATCTGCTTCCCCCCTTTAACCACCTCGAATTCATTCATGGTATATACTAGTTCATTGTATTCATGGCCCTGCGGCTCAACGCTCGCTAAACCTTTCTAAAACTAAGGAGGTTACACCCAGCGAGTGTAATGTAGCAACCCTTTCTTGTCCGATAGTGCTCAATGTACATGCCAATGGCTGCTAATGGGGATCGCAGCGTGCGCGTTGACTAAAAGCCGAATGCTCCTGTCTCTCATTCCCCATTAGCAGCCATCGGCATGTACATTGAGCACTATTTTTTATTGTTAAACAACGCACAGAAGAAATCTCTCACCGGCACCACCTTGGAGGTGAAAATGTTATACTTGGCACCACCTTGCAAATCAAAGCGTAAGACTGCTTACATACTATGATGGGACGCGGGACGAACGGGTGCCGCTATAAGGAGCTTCGCCCCTAAAAGTAAAAATTACGCTTACCAGAGTCAATCAATACAGCACTAAAAACGTAGATGGTCTAATAGGAAAGCATTTGATATATGTCAGAATTAATTAGGCAGTGTCTTTTTTTATTAGAAGATAAGTGGATACGTAATTTTAAAGAACCTAGTGTTTCTTACACTGCTCTGAAACTTCAACGCTATACAGGAAACAAGGCCGGATTGATTGATTGATACGTGGGGTTTAACGTCCCAAAACCACCATTTGATTATGAGAGTCGCCGTAGTGGAGGGCTCCGGAAGTTTCGACCACCTTGGGTTCTTTAACGTGCACCCAAATCTGAGCACACGGGCTTACAACATTTCCGCCTCCATCGGAAATGCAGCCGCAACAGCCGGGATTTGAACCCGCGACCTGCGGGTCAGCAGCCGAGTACCTTAGCCACTAGACCACCGCGGCGGGGCAACAAGGCCGGAAGAAGCATATCGTATTTCTATCACATTTCTAGCAGTTTATCTAAGCAAGCGGCTAAACCTTTTATTTAAACAATATTTATGTAGAGTTCATTCAAAACCAGGACAAACGTAGATCTCCCACGTGGTATCTGGGTTTACGGCAGTTAAATCGACCAGTTTTTTTGCAGGTTTTGTTTGACACACATCACTAATAAGTGACGCTACCGATTATTTTGGGACAACTCACAGCAGCAAATTAAAAATGTAATTTTCTTGTTTCTGAAGTACAAGCTTACGAGTTTCGTACGATGCACCATATTCTCTTTGTTTGCATAGTATCCTGCAGAATGTCTTCCAATGCTGTAGTCCGATAAGAACATCTTCGACAATACGGGCCATACTGATGACAATATGTTTATTGAAACAACAAAGTACAATACATACAGTCTACATCTTTTGAAACACGCTTAACACGACTTCGAAAACATTAAAAGAATATTCGAGAATTTGAGTTTTCTTGTCTATCTATAGCCGGTCCTTACAAAGACGATTATTGGTAGTTTTTATTTGCTTGGGCACTTGTCAGAGAATTTAGGAGAATGCGCTAACGCCATCACAATCAGTCCTTTTGAGAGCGCAGCGCAACGTTTAGGTGGCCTTTTATTCAGGATACAGTCAGACGCTTTTGTTACGTGATGATAGTTTTACCCTGCGCCAGTATACTCATGGCTCGTTCGGCATGCTTGGCTTAAACGCTGGCTTTAGGCAGCATCTCACATCTGAGAACATTTCTATTTTTCACATTTTATCACACTTTTTAGGTGCCCTTAATTCAACGGCCATTGCACCGATTTATGAACTGCGCACGGTATCTTGTAAAATGGAGACAGTTTGAGCAGAAAAAGTTGTCTTTTGGTTCTATGGTAAGTCTTTCTTTAGCTGGATCCAATGGGCATGTTCTGGATAGCGTGTCATTATTATTATCTCCTAATAAATCTCCACAATTAAGGCAAATCACTACATGTTTCAGTTCAACATGGCTGTTGATGAAGAGTTTTGGTGAAGTGTTGTAGAAAAAGACTAAACCACGATTGACAATCATTTGTGACATTCTGTTTGGGTAGAAATTGTCGCACATATAGTGAAAGTATTTGCATGCTAGAGACCTACAAGAATTAATGCGCTATCGAACGAGACATGTTTAGCGCTAATGAATTGTGGCTTAAAAAATGAAAGCGCAATCGATGACATAGGCTGTCATCTTTTTATGTACTTGTTTTTCATTCAGTAATTAGAACATGTACTACAATCAAGACAGTCTAGTCGCTAAGGTACTCGACTGCTGACCCTCAGGTCGCGGGATGAAATGCCGGCTGCGGCAGCTGCATTTCCGATGGAGTCCGAAATGTTGTACGCCCGTGTGGTCAGATTTGGGTGCACGTTAGAGAACCCCAGGTGGTCGAAATTTACGGAGCCCTTCACTACGCGTCTCTCATAATTATATGGTCGTTTTGGGGCGTTAACCCCCACATATCAATCAATTACAATGAAGGCATTTTAAATATCATCAGACAACCAGTACAGGTCATACTAAGAATACTAATTCCATATCTAAGGAACAATTTCGCTTTCTTATGCATGCAATATGTTTGAAAAATATGTGCGGCTGGTGGCGAATCAATATGCATCAATTTGTGCATAAATCAATTAGGATTGTGAGTACCACTAAGCTTTTGCCTTTTTTTCTCAATCGCTAAAAGCGTAGATGGCAAAATAGGAGAAAAGGATATATGTCAGCCAAGAATCAGTTTACTAAACTATGACAGCTCGGTCTGTGAGTAATGACTTCCTGTGCACATTATCTTGTGTCGCGTAGAAGTTAATCGTCGCTGAAGTGAAAGCAAGTGCAAGAAAAAACCAAGGCACTGTGGCCAAGGCTGTGGTGTGCGGCTGTCCCCGGCAGTTGGGGAAGCCAGCAAGGCTTCATTAGGCGCTGGTGAATACGTTGCTGCTCATCTGTAGTCATTAACCTTCAAGATTTGAGGTCATCCCGCAGTCATCTCATAGCCCTCACATTTTGCTGAATACTGTCCCATCAGCGATCAATATGGCGCTTACACAGTGGTGCACCACACCCGTTAAAATGACAGGAATTGAAAAGACTCAATTGTTTTACACTGAATCAAAGTTTTTGCTTTGTCAGATGTGGTTCACATCGCTGAGGGGACAGCGATCACGGGGTCGCATGAGTGTAATATTGAAGCAATTAGGAAATTGAATAGACATATTTTAAATAGACACACCAGTTGAGAATATTTCATCGTTACCCTACTGACGCGTACTGCGTATAGTTGTTATGAATTGGTGATGTTTATTGGTAATTGTTTAAAATAAACATCTGCTCTTAACTTGTGCTAACTTCGTATTGCACCCTCTTTTCGAAAATGGGGTAGCTTGCACGCAGCGACAGAAGGTGTAAACCTGTGAAACTGGAGTATTCTGAAGACTAATCCTATTGATTCGAGGTAGTTTCTAGGTCTTTGATCTAGGTGATGTTGGTTCTTTGTAGGATGCGTCTTGGTCGTTGAGAGGATTGAAGAAGGTGATCTTACTTGGTGCGACGTTGATACTCATCGCGGAGAGGTTCGAGCTAAGTCACATACACAATATGGTTGCCCAAATGTGAAAGAAAGAATCTTGCACTGAAACCGCACGTTTGCTCTCGATCTAGGTTTGCGGCCCTTCCTCTTTGATGTAGCCTTTCTATCGCTTCAGAGTCTCCTTTCAGCCACTGATCTCATTCCTATTACTAGTTTTAATTTTTTGAACGTCCTCGATGTTTTCGGCTAATTGCAGTTTTTTCGCATACACTCTTTGAGCAGACTGTTCCATTTTTCATTTTTAGTGAACCAGTGTTGAGTAATGGGATGAGGCGAGTTTCTGTGACGCACACCCATTTATGATGATGACAGTTATCACCGGGTGGCTGGAACATCTGTTCAAAAAACAGAAAAGGCCACCTTGCGGCAACTAGTATAAAGTTCACTTATTAATACGTCGTAATTTTCAGGCGATAGTACAGTCAAATACAAATACATGCTGCATATCTATGTTTCCACTCGCGGGCAAACAAAGAGCACCCACATTTGAGGGGCAACTTTAACTTACTACTCCTTTTGTGGTCTTCTGGTCTGTCGTAAGCTTGGCAGGATTTCCTGACTCTTGCAAGTGTGACTGCTTACGTCACCGAAGTAATCAATCATTGCCAAGAATAGTTAAAGAGCCGGGTGGACAAGTGGCTTTCAAATGCATGAGGACAACATGTAAGCAGGTGCGAGAAATTCGGGCATCATGGCAACGTGTCTTTTATCGGTACAAGGTTTCTTTTTTCTGGAGCCTACTCTTGCTGTCATCAGTCAACTCATCATGGTGTATTTAAAATGAAATAATTGCGGAATTCGGTGCATGAAACTTTTCACTTTATTGCCTTCCAAAGTACTCGCTTACTTTTTTGCAGTCAGTTCTCCAAACTGAGCCCTGTGTACGGGGATATGTGCCCGGATAAAGAAATAGCATACGAGTGTTTGCTGAACACGAAATAAACGTGTGTTAAGGCGATGAAGCGTTTGGAGTACTGAATGATTGAGTGGTAGCCCAGTGTAATGAAGAATCGATTAAGTCGTTGTACTACTATCAAACACAAATCTTTGATATTTCCAATACAAAATACAAACATGCTTGCAACCTTGGGCTTGGCCCCGAGCTCACCGCAGAAAGGTACTCTTCCTGCGTCGACCGCAGGAGGTGAGTGCTATCGCCAGTGTGACTCGATTACTCTGAGCCGTAGAAACGAGGTTAAATGAATACAACATTCATGAAATTCTCCTTGTATATGTTGTGAACCGGTGCTAATAACGCATATAACAATGTCGGACGGAAGCTGAGTGCGCGCGTTAACGGGGATTTGCATTCCGCAAATCGCTTCAAACAAGCCGAGATTGAAATTGCATGTGGTGCGTATTCATCTGGCTTGTACGGAGGGGAAACGGATGTCGTATGTACTTGAGTATTATTATCGAAATCTGTGCAGCAGGCTGGCTAGTTATAGCTATATTCAACAAGATATGTGGGCAACTGTAGAAGCGATACTTTTTTGCTGTGGATTATTCAGTTATGCGTTCTATTAGGCATAATAATAAGATACCTGAACCAATTTTGTTTCGTAGTGCCTGAAACAGTTACGTGTAATTGTCCTGTTGTCGTAGTTGAGGTGCATATATATATCAATACTTAGTGCACGCTACTCAATTAAAAGACGAAATTAGCGAATGATTTCTAACGTTAATCTGCAACAGCAGTGCCCTTTCATGTACAAGTAAGCAATATATTGCCGTGCGGCTTCCCAACGAGTGGCCCTAAATTTTACTGTTTATCCCAATCTTGCTGGCTAGTGGTTAGTGTTGATACGGGCGTGCGCGTTTTTGTTTATCATGCACTAGCATAACCTTGTTGACTTGATGCAAGAATAGATGGTATATTAAACTGTCATTTCAAAAATAATATTGAAATGAATGGGGAAATTTATGACATTTATTTCCGAGCGATGCACTGATACTGCACCCTTTGTTTATCAATAAAGTAGTGGCGAGGTGATATAGAGCCAGCAGAGTCATCTAAACTTATCACCAGATCACGCTCGTAGCCTGTGCTTAACAAAAATTTTGCGCGTGCTTGCCCTGATAGCCGCCTTGATGGACCCTGATGAATTCACGGGGACAAAAATAATCCCGCCTTGCACTGAGCAAACCTTAAGCGCTATCTGATATTCCGTCGGTTACATTGATTAATCGATTACAAGCGGTTTCAGACCTCGAAGGTATGAACGAAAGTGTGGGGGGTGCCATAGATGTGAAAGCTAGCGGCGGTATTACTCAATGCTAAATAAACTGGACCATAGTGCGTTCCGTATTCTCATTCTGTCTACGGTTCTAATATCTGCTGCACGAATCAATACCCGGCCTTGCAGACCATGTGACCATTATTGAACACCAACGAATGTAAAATAAAGCAATGCGTCTTCTCTTTTGTTGCTTACTCGTGTTTCCATATTCCTGTGGCGCGATAACATATACGTACTACATGGAAGCAAAACCATACACAAACGTGCGTAGGGAACACCATATCAACTGCAAGCGTGATAACAACGGCAGCCAAGACCTGGCACATAAGAACCACAAGTCGATACAACGAAGCCAGTGTTTGGTCATTCGACTTGCAAAATGAAACGATATCAACTTTTTGTTGCAGTAGAAGCGTTGACGCATAGGCACCCAAACACGATGACAGCTCCAAATAAATCAATGTGCCCAGAGTTGGCGGGAGTAATTGTAATCCGAACCGCTACCGGAAACAAGCATCGGAGCGTGTCTTGCTGGTTGGACTGGTTCATCGACCAGGACGTAATTCAGCAGCCACATAGTAACCTTGGGCAACAGCTTCTTACCACCAAGGCGCGTCTGATGGCATATACGGACCAGCCTTTTTTCATAGAAGAGGGATTTCTGGTGGCCACAAAAGTCGCTCGATCCAGGATATAAAAGTATATGTCATTGATTTCTTGCTAATAATTCGGTTCAACACTCGAAAACATATATGTTATATGTGAGGCACACCGTAAATCGGAAATGGGGAAGACTATTCAAGGCGTGAACTCCTTAGATGCGCATAAAAGCAAGAACGTGATCGCTTCTGCTATTTCGGGTTCATTTTCTGGTGTTTCGTGGTTCAATACATCACCTTCTGTAGTGCAGTGTTTAAACGGCGCTTCAATGGAGAGAGGCCAACCATTCAGGTCCTCCGAACTACAAGCGCAGGAAAGGCTACTAAAGAAATCGTGCTCTTCTCACCACATATATGTTGCACTGAGGTCACTGAGTGAACAAATTGAAGAAAAAACTTGCTTCAGGAACGAATTCCGTCTTTCGTCTAACAAGTGATTTGGCAAAGCCAGATGTGACATTCTCTGGCCCCTGCAGTGCATGTCGTAGGGTACATGTTGTGTGCATAATTTCTGTCCCTACAACAGACTGCATGACGCACAAAATGTTGCGACGAGGTAGTATTGGGGATGCTGAGCTCATGAACGCATATCATATTATTGCCTTGCATTCTACTTCCACTGACAGAATTTAACGTGATACAGTTTTGCATGCGCAATTTTTTGTAACTAAATCGCAAGCTCATGCTGTAACTTTGCAATAATCGAGGCGCAGGCTAGTAGAAAGTAAAAACAAACAAGAGACAGCTCTCTCATGTTACGAGGCTTCAGAATCTGCGACAGCAAAGCTTCTTTATCATTACACATATCAGAGATCGAAACAAAACATGTGAAACAAATGCAATTTGAACGTGCGGGCACACACACACGCATATATAAAAAATGAATTCCCCCTGACTCCCGTCAGCATAAGTTGTAGTAGATATAAATATGTTGCCATTTCACCGTTGTAGGACGTGCTCTTCGGTGGCTCAGTGGTTAACGTCTCGCATTAACGACGCAGAGGTTCCATGTTTTCAGAACTTTTTCTTTCTTGCGTATATCTATATATATATATATATATATATATATATATATATGGTGCGTGACGCCGACACTGACATCGACGCTGGTGGCTTAAATTCAACTGAGTGTGCCCATATATTTGCTATCGCAATAAAAAGTGCCAAATCAAACTTATTACCGACGCAGAATGAACACGTCTTTAAGCTTTTCTTTCAGCCTGCAGCGAAACGTTATGCGTAGTAGTTTTAGGAAATTCCGCAATACTGCAAGTTAATAGTCGTGCAGCGCCACAAAAACCTTGCAATAATAAACAATCAAATCTGCAATTACACGGGGTTGTCGTTGTTAATGAAGTATTACCATCGTAAGATTAACCCTTGCGCTTTTGGTAGAGAAGTGTAATCATTTTGGGTTTTTGTACCAAAAGGACCAGTCACGTTTATACTGGTAATTAAAAATACTTGGTTCCACAATGAGCTAATCGCTGCTAAACTCCTAATAGTCGTGCTTATTGACACTAGATAGTGACACTTGTCCATGTTGTGCCATTTGTGTTTCGGCTTCGATTTTGTAGCTATCTGTGATTGTACTAAATTAAAGTAAAGCCAAGTTTCGCTTTATTTTACGCAATATTTAAATACAGGAACTCCATTGAATTGAAACAAAAGTAGCGTTTTCTCACAAAAAACACAAAAACACAAGTTCAGGGAAGAAGCGAATTTCTCTAAATATGGCATAATTTTCTTCTTTTACATGGTAGTGGAAGGGTGTTAGTTAAAAAATGTGCTATATACCCATATTTTGTCAGCAGAATTGATCTCGAGGGAAAATTCTTATATATAGCTATACCACAACCAGAATTTCCTTTGGAACATGCCGTTACACAACAGCCGCATTTTTCCCTCTGAAGTGATTCTGAAAAACGTTTGTGTTCTTTCCTGGTGTTCATCCCTACAGTTTCAGTTTCTGTTCAATCGGGAAGGGGTCTGATAGTACGACGACATTGTTTCTCAAGCGCAGATCAAACACTCCACTTTTTTTTGGGTTCCGAAATGAAGCGAACGTGTCGCTTTTCCCATGGGGCGATCGATGTCGAGGAGCCAAAGTTACGGCCAGACATAACGAACCCAGCAGTGGTTGAAGCGTTTCTGCTGGGACTCCTCGTACTCCCTTTCAGCACGACTGACTTTCGTGAAGCTTGCTTTCACCAGGAGCCCTTGAGACTAGACGATAATATGGAATGCCGTCCTGAGAAGTTATTCCGTGCCTGAGGGTGACGATGACGTTCTTCCAACATTTAAATAACTGCATTGCGCAAGTGGCTGTTTACTATTAGTGATAATAAGTACTGCAAAATACTAACCAACTCTGACGTTACTCTTTAGCTACTGCACCCTTCATGGTACACCTTAAAGTTAACTCTATTCATCATTTTACACACTGCAGGGCGTGATGGCGGCTATACAGAACTGGTTACAATCCTTGGCTTTACATTATTAGCTGTTCGCTTGCTAACTTACGCATAACTAATTAAACAGCCGAAGACGCTCAACTCACGCCATTCGGTGAAAGTGGATCACCAACGCGTACTATAGGTGCACTCTTGCATCCACTATTTTGAGCGTTGTTCAAAAGCGCTGATCCTTGTGAGTTCCTGAAATGAGCGGCGAATACATACTTACCACGCACAACGACGGCAATGCCTAGCCTCTTTGGTGGTAATGTGTACAATTGCACACATCAAATTCGGGGGGACGTAAGCCACCAACATTTTTAACCAAAATTGCTTGAAATTTTCTTTGCATAGCTTTGACGCCAGTCTGACGGCAGGCGCAGCCAGCGTCCGTCAGCGCGGCCCGGCGGCAACCGGCGCGAAATGCAACATGCTGCATTTCGCGCCGATGCGTTACCCAGACAACACTGCGTCCCCCTCTTATCGTGACGGAGGGATGCCAGACGCACTGAAACACGCATGCGTCAAAGCAACGCAGCGCGGCGCGCGTCTGCGAGTATATGGCAGGACCGGCGCCCGGCGTGGCAGCGCCGGCGTGACGCGAGGAAATGAACGCCGGCGAGCACGCGCACCGCATACCGTCAAAATGTAGTGGCGCCTTGACTGTGGCATGTAGTCATGTTCTCATGGGGCACGCCTCTCATTATTATTATGTTTGCACCAGTCACATTGCTTCGTCATTCATTGACGTCACATAATAGCAAACTTGGCATATGTAAAGTTAGTGAAATGGCCACGAGCGCATCATCAGTGTGGCATGTATTCATGTTATATGACACACATGTGATTATTATGTTTGGATGTGTCATTTACCTATGTCGTCCGTTCGCGCCACGCAATACCGTGTTTGCTACATGTGAAACTAACTAAAAGGCAGCGAGCGCATCATGAGCGTAGCATGTAGTCATGTCGTTACATGACATGCATCTCATGTTTATCATGTTCACACCAGTATCATACCTTCGTCATTCATTCACGTCCCAATACCAAACTTGGTATAAGTGAAGTTAGAGAAACGGCCACCAGCGCATCATGAGCGTGGCATGTAGTCATGTTAATACATGACCCGCATTTCATGATTATCATGTTTGCACCAGTTACATACCATCGTCATCCTTTCACGTACTGTAATACAAAATTTGGCATATGTGAGCCAGTGAAACGGCCGCGAGCGCATCATGAGCATCATGTTGTTACATAACACGCATGTCATAATTTCCGTGTTAGAATCTGTCACTTGTGTTCGCCATGCAATCATTCCATACCTTACCAGTTTTGCCACATGCCATGTGAACTAAACCACCACAAAAGCTGCAGGACCATAAAGTGTAAACTATGACATTCTTGACATACACTGCCAGATTTTCTTGTGATGACTAGACAAATATGTTCTCCATACAGTCATGTTATACCATACCAAGTTTGGTATTGATACCATCATCGAAGTGGCCAGGAGAGCTAAACGTCGTAGGTGGCTAGGTAGATAGATAGATAGATAGATAGATAGATAGATAGATAGATAGATAGATAGATAGATAGATAGATAGATAGATAGATAGATAGATAGATAGATAGATAGATAGATAGATAGATAGATAGATAGATACGCTCAAAGTCGCCGAAGTTCGCTAAGAAATACTTCGCATTTAAAAGCGATGGGTACTGGAGTCCCGGGAGCATGGTAATGAAATTTGTGGGCATCTTGTTTGTACCTCTTCTGATACAATGAATGCAATACATAGTGAGCACCAGCCATCCACATATGATGTCGATAACTGATTACTAATTAAAAAAATTACCACAAGTGAAGGGCGAGAGTGTCCCCACAGGCACTTAATTTATATTTCCCCGTGGTAAGGGAGTAGTCACTCTCCTTTTTGGATCTGCTTTCTTATTAGCTTTTTTTTTCATTTTAGCACTGGCACAAGGGCTGTATCAAATCTAATGATTATTCACTAATACCCTTGTGTGACTTGACCATTTCAAAGAGGTTTTTTTTTTTACTTTTCTCACAATGTGCAGGCACTTCAAAGTGCCTGATAGTGCGCGAAGGTCACCAAACGGAGCTGCCGTGCGACCTACGCGACGCTTTGTCCCACGACTCGCTGGCCTTCGTGCACTGGTACCACTCGCCCGAGAGGGATCTTCACAGTGGTTCCTCCGGAGTGGCATCACCACTGGGATACGGCTTCCGTGCAGCCGTGGCCAGCCGCGAGCCCATCTACACTGTGGACTTCGGACCTAATCCGACACTCAGCGCAGAGACGACTGCCGGAGCCACGGGTGGAAATGGAGCTACAGGAGGACGAGGGAACAACTTGCTACAAGTGAGTGCCTCGCGCCATGAGCTCTTACGAGCTGTTAGACCTCTGCGGTTTTAATGTTGACTCTGCCCTTCAGGATTTCCCTGTGACTTGTCGACGGCAGAAACATTTATTGATAGCGTCGGTGGAGCAGTGTACGGAGCTTGGCTGCTGTCCAGCTGGTCTCGCGGGCTAAATGGTAGAGCCCCGCTTAGCGTCCACTAGTCGGAATGTCCGGAGCCCTACGCTACGGCGTTCCTTATATTCATAACGTGATCTTCGAACGTAAAAGGCAGATGTTCTTCTTCTTCTTCTTCTTCTTCTTCTTCTTATTATTATTATTATTACCTTTTTTGACAAGCCTGTAACACGTTTATTGTAAGCGTTGAAAATAATAGCAAGTGCTCTTATTCACCATATAAGCAGAGAAAACACTAGACCATTCTCTTGTTTGATTCTTTTTCCTATCATTTAGCCATCTCAATAATAACTTTCATAAAGTGCACAGAAGGTCAATTTGAACCCTATTCCAAATGAACACTGTGCTGTTCGCTCACGCAGGTGAGCCGCTCAGCCGGACACGGCTGGATCGGGCGGGCCTACTTTTCGATCATTGGCCACCCGGCCAGCCTCAAGGTGAACAGCGTGCGCTTCGAGGATGCCGGTCTGTACACGTGCACAGCTGTGTACCGGGATGATGCTCGTAGAAATTCGACGGTACGGCTACACGTCGTCGGTGAGTACTACAACAGAAGTGCCTGGAAGAACGCTAGTCTTCTTAGCCTCTTCCATTGCCCATAGTCGAAAATATAGTTTGAGAAGTGTAAACTGACCCCCTCCCCTCCCCCTCCTAACAACCTCAGGCACATGCGCTGGTGCGTTTTTGTGTGTTGAATGTTCATTCTTTGAAAACACGCTTGCTGCACTCATCAGCATAAAGTTACCTTTGTAGAACCTCGTAAGTATATTTAACACGCATAATCAGTTACTTCACGTAACATCAGTTTTCACCTTAAGAAGTCCTTGGTAGGGGCACTACATAAGGGCTGGGGAACCCATTAGTTCATAGTTTGCATCAACATAACCAAAAATACAAAAAGAGAAAAAGAAAAAAATTGGCAGATCCCACGTACAGCGGGAATCCATGATATGCGAAGCACGAATGAAAAATGTTAATACGTCGCTTTAAAATCAGCAAAACGTTACTAGGTGAAGGTAAATGACGCCATACATAAATTCCGCGTCATGATTATCATGTTTAGATGTGTCGTTTACCTTTGTCATCGATTCACGTCATGTCACACCAAATTTAGTATATGTGGAGCTAGCAAAACGGTCACGAGCACGCTATGAGCGTGGTATGTTGTCATACCTTGTTGGGCTTTTATTTCGATTGATGCAGTGACGGCAAAAGACGCATATGTGGCAATTGTACACACAGAGACAACTTTGTAAATGCGAAGGGCGGAGATTCTGAAACTGGATACATAAGCGTTCTGGCTAGTTTGAAGTCGTGTGTATGACAACGTTTTGCCTGCATTATCGTTAAGCGATGACTGCGGGGTAGTTGATAACCGTTGTTATACTCTAGTGCATTTCCAGCTCATATTTGATGTTCATTATATATTACCCTGAATAATTACGAAAGTGCCAGCCAAAGATTGGTACAGGATTATAATAAAAACAGCTATGTACTAAAAGATCTGAGCAGAAGAAAAAGTGGGTGAAGACTAAATTTGGAAAACATCAAAACGCATTCATTAAGAAACACAAAAAATTTAAGAGACGCAGCCTGCGTGTGTTTTCATTTGTGTATGTGTGTGTTTTGCTCATTGCGATGCTGAAATGAATGCAAGTTTCAGCAATATGAGTATTCCGCCTTCACTTTTACCGCTATGAAGAACTAGGATATGCATTGGTGCTAGGCGTTCGCAATGAGAAGAAGGCTTTGAGAATCTGAGTGCCCGAAAATAGTTCATTTCTTTTTCGCAGGCCGCACTCCTCGAGGCGAGTACAAAGCGGGAATCTTACGCATAATTGGTTGTTCGCATAATGCGCCATTCAGCAGGTTCGTGGCTTTCACAAAGGCGCTGCAAGTACTTGAATCATACGTACTTTTCAACCAACATTTCTGCCTTGTGCTGGTAATTCGTATGCTGTGTGGACAATCCTTCGCTACTTCATGTACTAAGTAACTTATTATGTTCGTAATTATCTTCACAGGATGTTACTTGATAACTTTTTGTTCATGTAATAAAGAAAATTGCTACGGAAAAGTATTAAGAAGGAACGATTGCATTGCAAAGCCGAGAGTGCTGATAAAAAGCTGAACGGGAATCGTTCCGGGCTCGTCATTGCCTTGGTGAGTGAAGAGGCGTACAAGCGCACAGGTTTAGTGCCACATTGCTTTCTTGTTTTGATTGCTTTATATGCCATTAAAATATTCTAATTATTAGCCCTGAAAAAAAATAATACCAGATCATTGCAAATTGTTCTGCTTCTTATTTTGTGGCGTTAATAAGAGCCCGAAAAAGCCTGACTTTTTTTAGCTGCTCTTAACGTGTACATTAATAGCATTTAGCAGCTGGCGATAGAGTGCTTTTGCCAGCCCAGACTGTCATATGGCAAAACACGCTGTTTCTGTGCTATCGCAATAGGAGCCACTACTACGAGCATTACTGGGCAAAGGTTTTTTGGTTCACCTACAAGAATGACGTAAGGTTCTCTAGTATTTCCTTTTAATCTAGCAGTCTAAGCATCACGCGCACACAAAGTTTTTGAAAATTTCAACGCATCTCAGCATTGTATGCACCAGGCTTCATAATTAGAATAAAAGTTTACCATTGCAGTGTTTTATGGTTTCAAAGTTCGACAACAACTTTACAGAATGATGTTTTAGGACACCTAAGACCAGAAGCGCAATATTCCGTTTTGAAAACGGTGATAATTTAGCAGGGGAAGCAATTGGCTGTTTGAATTTGATGCAAGAGAAAATTAAAAAGAATTGTAACCTACCAAGGCCAGAAGAAACTTTTGTAGTAATGTAACAATGATTGCTCACAGCAAGCCTTATGCAGTGTCAAACAGCCGAATAGACTATAGACCCATTCACTGTTTCCAAACACACGCAACAGTAGACATCTGGTTTTTTACAGCGCTCTGCCTTATTAGCATGGGTGGGTAAGAAACGCGTTAGTAGATAACCCGCTGATTTTTTTCACTTTTCTTCTCTTTATTTCGCAAAATATATTCAAATAGCCGTTCTTTTGAGCTAATAAAAGCTGCCTTGAACATTATGCATGTTCTTTTAATCCAAAGCACTAAGAGGAGACTCTCCTTACTCTTGAAAAAAAAAAAAACGTGAAGACGTTTTTTCAGTTTCGTCTTCGGAAGCTAAAAAATGAGGTCACCGGAAATTTTGTTGGGCCACAACGCTTGCACTTTTGAAATTGTCTATATTTATAAGCCTACACGTGAACTAATACAAAGAATTTCACTATATGTAACTCTGTATATGAACTGTTTAGCACCAACTCTACCTCAACCCCCCCCCCCCTCCCGACATTGGTGTATTCGATAACTGCAATGTAACGGTCTTATCATTTCGTAATCGTGGACGAGAGAGAAGTTTCGCAAAAAACATGAACAACAAGAAAGAGAGCACTGACAGGCGCAGACTAACAGATGAAGTTTATTTTCAGAAAAACACACTCGTGAAAAAAAAAAGCACGGACACCTGGTTACGATAACAGGGTAGCGGTTAGATACCATATCTCGAGTTTACGCAGGTTGACCGATGGCCTCGCAACACGTATTTCAACCGACCTGATGTGAAAAAGGCCTCAAACAATCTCTTTCACGGTCCTATCTGTAAGCTGCAACAACTTCTTGCTTGTGCTTTTTTGGGCTCATTCTCACCCACAATGCAATACCATTTTGCCCAACGCTACGTTCTTCATTTCACCAACAGGCCGGGATCGATTGTGCTTGAAAGGCATTCAAGGTTGCCGGTAAATTTCGATGTACTTTATTTTTGAACGGCATCTATGCACATACACAGCGCTTCTTGTGGTGTTATGGAAATTGTAGAATTTAATACCTGAATATGCTGGTCACGTTTTATACGTAACATTCGGCTTATCTCATATCCACCGCTCTGTATTACATGATATGTGATGTTGTGCTGCAAATGCGTAGGACGCGAATTAACTTCCTGACCACGGCGGCTGCATTTTTATGCCAGTGAAATGAAAGAACTTCGGAGCCCTTTCATTCAGCGCAGGTTGCGGGAAAGCAATTGCTCATAAATATTCCGGAGTTCACCACTATACGGTGCGGCAGAAAATCATAACTTGCATGTGCCCTGAATTCCATTTATTTGAAATGTAGCCATGTTTTAACTAGCATTCTCGTCCCTTTGATGGCATGCGAAAAAGAGATCATAGCGCTGGCTCAATTTTAACCACACAGTTTACCATAGGAAGGATTGCTTAGCGTGTGAAATCCGCAAGTGATATGAACTGAAGTACTCTTCAACGCGATAGCATTAAAGAGAGAGTTTATCAGAGCTTGAGGTGTCCATGTCATCGACTTCTTTCATTGGGAGCTAAATATCATCCTGATCGCGACAGACAAAAGTCGAAAAAGAGGCAAAGAGTAACTCACAAAATGTCACAGCTTTGCCGCAAAGGCGAAGCTATGAACGTGATAGTCACAAACCGGAAGGTCCCGCGAAAAATGGCAAACAGACCAAAAGTGTTCGCGTTTATCACTCACAAATTGCCCACACAACGTACGCGCATATATATACAAACGAGCGCGAATAAGCGTCACAGATATTACTTGGCTGTCTGAAAAGCCGTCTTTTTCGCAAACGGAGACTGTGCAAAGAGTGAGGTGACCTTTGTGCGCCCGCTAACTACAACAGAATTGTTCCGTTGAAAGCCCAAGGTGCATGACTCTCTACACCACGAGATAAGGGCACGCGCATGAATGTGATCCTTCCACCTTTCCGCGGGGTAACGTACGTGTGAGACATGACAGTGCGCCGTCGCGTCACGACAATCTGGCGACGCTAAAGCCCTACTATGCGAAGGCGCTTATTGCACCATCTTGCTGGTAATGCTGAAAACACTACAGTTCCCCAGAGATGGCCATTTGGCAGCGGTAAGTGGTAGTATAAATAGCTTGCCGTTTGAACGTTGAAAGAGGTGCTCCTTCGTGGCTCAGTTGCTAACGCCTCGCACTCACAATTCAGAAGCCGGCATTTGATTCCGTGCACCAGAGTCTTTTTCTGGTTTATTCTTTTTCTTACGTTTTCAAATAAATATAGATAGATATACCGTGAATGGCGATGGTGCCGCAGCTGGCGGAAAAATCCAGCCGTGAGTGTCCATGTAATTGCTACGGCAATAGAAAATCTTTTTAAGCGCTATTCAATCTTATAAGCCGGATGTGTACCAATCATGTGTTCTACCACAGATCAACGCAACAGCTTAAGGCTGTTTCGGGAAAAAAATACTGTATTTATTTTCATATGTTGTAGAACAAATAATGAAAGTTGAAAAAACCTCAAGTTCAATTGAGAATTGAAGCTAGACCATCTACGTGACAAGAACGTGTCGTATCGCAAAGCAACGCTATTGCTAAAGGCTACTTCGACTAGAAGAAAACACTCAAGGAATGTCATGTAGTAGAAGGAGTCTGCTTAACACATGTAAGATTTCATGGCAGATGCATTGAATAGCACCGTTGTCAAACAAGTCAATTGCAGCGAGTGGGTGCTTTTAAGGCTGAGGTACTACAATGGGTTCCGACTTGTTCAATCTTCACCAGTGGCAAAAATATCAAGCGAGTACACAACTGCGTAAGTTTGCCTGTCGCCTTGCGGGCGCGAAGTGGGCATTTCTCTAAGTCGTAAAAGGAAGCAATATGACGTAGTGGACACTTATAATAACTGCAATTGCAATAGGCATTTTATGATAGCTTGAAACGAACAACGTTACGCGCAGAAGGACTTGGGATAGTTGGTGCTTGTTGGGATAGTTGGTGCATGATATGGCATGAGTGTGCTATGCATTTTTTAATAAAGGTGTAGTAGCGCCTGCGATAACTGGTTCTGTGTGTCTGTTTTATTTTTCCGTTCTAAATTATGAATATTGTCACGCACGGAATTTTTTGTTTTAATCATACATGGTTCAGGCATTAAATGACGACCGAAGCGTTGTTAGCAATCAAAAAGCCAATGCGCACAGTGTCCCATTAAGCTACCACGTGTACTCAGGATCGCGAAGCTCGAGCGTCCTACAAGGTTTCGATCACGGACCAAAGCACACCATAAGAACAAAAAAATTCAACTTCAGTGCATGACAGCTAACCCCATTTGACGTTAACCCGACGTAACGGCTGTATCAAAGCAAAACATATGTAATGTTTATAAAATTGGGTATGCAGCACTGCAACCAATATTCACGTTTGACGAAGATTAGCGCCTATTTGATAAGTAGTTCTGACACCTGGCGTAGCCATGTGGTAGAATGCTTGACTGCCACGCAAAGTGGTTGGGTTCGATTACAGCGTAGACCCTGACATTTTATTCTGTGAATTTGCTGCGTCGCCGACGCTACCGATGTCTGGTATTTCTTAACGTAACCACGATAAAATTGCCATTTGTGTTCTCGCGTCGTTCCTGGGTAGATACTAACTGTCAATCAACTGTGGCACATATCTGCATACCAGCGGCACAATACCCGCCCAAGGGTATGTGCCATTGTCCAGCGGGAAGTATTTGACGACGTACGCGACGGGATTGTGACATTACTCATGTCTTGACCAGCGCGTCATATTCCTCAAACCATCCTACCTTCTCAGCCTAATTTTGCTTCACGTCAAGTTAAGGGGCTGACCACGACAGCACCCAAACGAAAGCGGCTGGATAAATAGATAGATAGATAGATAGATACGCTCAATGTCACTGAAGTTCGCGGAGAAATTCTTCTCATTTAAAAGACTACGGTATCACGATTTCCTGACTTCACAATACAGCGACTTTAGGTACAAAGTGCAGAAGTATTCCCCACTGTACAAACAATTGTCTTCGTGCCGTATGTGTGATATCATGCAAACGACTGCTTTACGCTTTTGTGAGGCCCTTATACTCACAGTATCTGCCAAAATTGGGCAGACCACTAAGAAATACCTGGACTCACGCTCATTTTTGGATATATTTATCGCCAAGTTGTCATCTTTAGCCTTGGAAGTGTGTGATGGAAGACTGGAGATCACAAAGCCGAAATTCTCTGCATAGCTCACGTCTCCCGATATACCCGCCCTTTAATTTCCCAGCTGAATGTTTGTATCTGCTGCTGTTAGATCAATATATCAAAAATACTGTCTTACAATAGACGCCGAGATTGTGTCGTGCTGAAAACGTGCTACGTGCAAGGAAAAATCTAATCAGTAACAAACATCTTATCTAATCAAAAACAATATATATATATATATATATATATATATAAATATATATATATATATATATATATATATATATATATATATATATATATATATATATATATATATGTGTGTGTGTGTGTGTGTGTGTATACAAGAAAGAGACGACGAAACTTTCACGGAAGCATCTTTACCTAACGTTTTCAGCTGGGGGACCAGCTGACGAATGCTGGTCCCCCAGCTGAAAACGTTAGGTAAAGATGCTTCCGTGAAAATTTCGTCGTATCTTTCTTGCATACAATACGTCAGGTCCAGCATGAATGATGTTCAAAGAATCCGGTGTATATAGATATATATATTGTAACGATGTTGAAGGACTCGGGGTATAACAAAACGTATTTATTAAAGGGCGAACCTGTGCCCACAACTCAAAGGGACTATGGTCGTAGCACGTTACAGCAGAACGGCAAGATGTCTTCCTCTTCTACTTCTTCAAGAAGAGTCCCAAGCGCGTGGCACACATCAGCAGGGGCCAGCTGGTTTCTCGTGCTATCATCATCGTCTCTGCGCAACACTAGACGGCGCCCATGTATGTCTCTGTGCGCGTGGTGATGGGCGCGTTATTTGAATGCAGTCACTATGTCGTGGCATAATCCCCCTCCTCACTCGCATCGTCCCGATGCGTCAGACAATGAATAGATTCGTGGTAGGCGTAGGCGTCACTGGTCTTCCGGTGATCTCTCATAGTACGGCTTCATCCGGACTACATGTACAACCTCTGTAGGGTTGCGGCGTTTTGAGCTCCCGTGTATAGCGGATCTGACTTGGTAAGTTACATCGCTTACACGATGGAGTACTTCGTAAGGCCCGAAGTAGTGGCTAAAAAGTTTTTCAGAAAGTCTGCGGCGACGCACTGGGGTCCATATCCATACTTTGTCACCTGGTTGAAAATGCGCTTCGGTACGACGCTGATTGTACCGATAGGAGTCGATACGTTGTTGGCGGCGTATTCTGTATCTCGCCATCTGTCGTGCTTCCTCGGCTCTTTGCAGGAAGTCGTCTAGGCCAGGTGGATTGCTGCTTTCATCATTCAGTGGTAACATGGCATCCAGTGGAGTGGTGACTCTTCGGCCGAATACAAGTTCAAATGGTGTCACTCGCGTTGTTTCTTGAACGGCTGTATTATATGCGAAAGTGATGTAGGGCAATATTTCATCCCACAGTTTATGTTCGACGTCGATATACATTGAAAGCATATCAGTCAGAGTTCTGTTCAAGCGCTCCGTTAGGCCATTTGTTTGAGGATGGTATGCTGTAGTTCTTCTCTGGTCTGTGTGGGTCATTCGCATCAGACATTTCATTAGGTCTGCAGTAAAAGCTGGGCCACGATCTGTAATTACCACGCTGGGTGCACCATGTCTGAGGACTATGTTGTTGATGAAGAACTTGGCAACTTCAAGAGATGTTGCAGTGTACAGCGAGTCAGTCTCAGCATAGCGAGTGAAAGTAATTCAAAGACATTGTTAAGGAAGATAATTGACAAAGAAAATGTGGGGAGCAAATCGCCTCAACAAACCCAAATGACAGTGGCAAACAGAAGGAGCAAAAATCGAGGTATATTAATTGGATCTCATCCGGCATTTTTTCTTAATTTGCATGAGTCAGTTAGGTCTATCTTTGGGATCTATCTTACAATCATTTTTTTATACGGCCATTGATTTCCCTTGCGCTATTCAATACTAAGATAAATTTCAGAGGAGAGAGATCTCAGTCGTGGCCCCTTCTCGTGACCTGGAGTCTTACGTGAAGACTACGAAGGAGCCAGATAATTGAGAGGGTCATGAGGGCTTATCGCACTATCTGAAAGGAAAATTGCTCCGACATCCCCCTGCTAAAGGCTTGCACTAAAGAAGGCTTGCCGGACTAGCAGTACTTGAACGCCGGCTATAAGTTCGTACGTTGAAAGCCTTATCATCGTTTTCGGAAACTTCCCCCGGCGCGAAATTCTGCGCGGAGCCAAGAAAACATCTTTATTTCAGAATGTAGCTTAGGAGGATGGCTTGTATCTCTGCCACATCTTCGACCCTTGCGATTAGCTTCAGCTGATCCTCGAGATTGAGCTAATCAAATCTGTCCTTCAGGTATTGTTAGCGTGGTAAGGGCTTGGGAGATTTGATTTGGGTTCTTTGAAACTTTCTTCCGCATATTACAAAAATCCACGTTCTTCGCAGAAGTAGGAATGCGAAGAGCATAGAGTAGGAGGTGGGACATGAATTCTTATTGGTGGACAGAGTGGTACATTCTTTAAATAGTGATATGAGTGCTTGGGAGAGGGGGCGTTGTTTCACAGGTTGGTTTATGAAGTTGGATAATTTTATGGCATGTGACAATCATGACACGTAGGTGATGATTATCATGTTTGGACGTGTCGTTCACCTTCGTAATTTGTTCGCGTCATGCAATACCAATTTCGGTATAAGTGCAGCTAGCGAAACGGCTGCAAGCGCATCATGAGCGTGGCTTGTAGTCATGTTGTTACATGACACGCATCTTATGATTATCATGTTTGCATCAGCCACATACCTTTTTCGTTCATTTACCTCCTGTAATACCGAATTTGGTATATGTGAAGCTAGCGAAACGGTCACGAGCGATTTGTGAAGCGTTTTATATACTCCGACGTAACGGTACGCGCGCACGCCATACGCAGAAACGCTACACTTTCAAAACGTGAGCACTGTTTGACGCCAGGTGTGACCGGCGCGACATGCAGCATTTCGCGCTGACGGCGTTACCAAGCCAGCACTGCGTCTGCCTCTCTTCGTGACTGAGGGACACCAGCGCGCTCAAACGCGCATGTGTTAAAGCAGCGCAGCAGGGCGCGCTCCTGTAAGCATATGGCAGGCAGATCGGCACCTGAAGGGGCTTCGCCAGCGTGACGCGACGAAACGAACGCCCGCTCACACGCTCACCGGGCCACGTCGAAGTGTATTGCGGCCATAGTGCGGCATGTAGTAATGTTCTTACATGGCATGCATCTTATGGTTATATTGTTTGAACCAGTCACATACCTGCGTCATCCATTCATGTCCTCGTAATACCAAGTTCGGTATATGCGAAGCTAATGAAACGGCTGCGTGCGCATCATGAGTGTGGCATTTAGCCATGTTCTTACATGACACGCGTTGTGATTTCCACGTAAGGGTCTGTCGTTAGTGTTCGCTATGCAGTCATGTCATACCATACCAGCTTTTAAAAATGTCATGCCAATGAAATCATCGCAAGAGCAGCAAGACAATCAAATGTAAATGATGACACTCATGACATACACGTCATAATTTTCATGTTATGAATATTTATTTATGATCGTCATACAATTGTGTTTTGCCTTACTCATTTTGGTATCAATGCCATCATCGAAACCACCAGGAGAGCTTAAAGTTGTAGGCTCCTAGGTAGATAGATAGATAGATAGATAGATAGATAGATAGATAGATAGATAGATAGATAGATAGATAGATAGATAGATAGATAGATAGATAGATAGATGCGCTCTAAGTCGCCAAAATTTGCTAAGAAATGCTTCACATTAAAAAGAACACTAAGAAAAAAAAGAAAGTCACTCTTTATACCTCAGGACTTTCACCTCACAATGCATAAACTGTGTCTAGTATGAAACAACAAAACTTAACAAGTGAAGTTTAATGCAATGTAGTTGTAAAAGCGTGCGAAATGCATAAATAAAAATTGGTGGTTGAAAGAAAATTAAAAATGAGGCGACATCAAGACGACAGGCAGTTCGCAGAGCTTTGAAGCAAAGCCACTAATAACGAGGAGCATAAATAACAGCTCGATGCTGTTTTACGGGAGACTGTGTCATTCACGTACACATCAAGCAAGTTTGAAGTTCTGACTGATGTTATTGTGAAACTCATAATTTCTGCGTATTTGTCTCGCTAATCGTCAGTATGTGGGTTTCAGTGCTCAGCACAAGGGCAACCTTTGAATGAGCGGAGGGAATGCCAAAGGTCGTATGTGCTTAGGTACATCTTAAGAATATAAATCACTGGATGGCTGAAATCAGTCTTGAGTCACAAAAAAACGGCTCACCTCTTCATCATATACAGCTGAACCCTTCAATAATGTAACCAAGGGAATTGCTGCAGTAAAAATTAATCTGGAGTTTCGGGAAAACGTTGATAGCATTCAGTGCATTAGTACTTTGACGACAACGAAGATATTTTAGGAACAATTCAGAAAATACAAAAGCTCCAAATAGTGATCTGCAACATTTTTGTTTTTTCAAACCATCAGCTAGTTGCGAACCGAGAAGTTCTAAAACTGTTGCACCTATCATTCAATAGATGTTATCCAACATAGGTTCTTAGACCCTTAGGTCTATTTTGGATAATGATGGCGTTGGCAAAACGGCTGTAAACGCCATTGGTCTTCGTGACTAATAGGTCCTATCACTAGCAACTTGTATATTATTATTAATGTTTTATTCTCTCTCTCAGCAATTGATGTAATAAACAAATTTTAATAATTTCAGAACCTTAAACCATATCAGTCCGCATATTCTGCTGCGTCTACGAAGAGCGCATTCTGGTCTCTACCGAAGGCACGTAGTTTTAGACTAATGACTTTTCTATACTTTTTTTTTTCGCCCTAATTAGGATCCGGAAGCATGTTCTCGGGTATGTTAGCCACGCGGAGCTTTTCTCTGACCAGGCTGGGCAGGGATTGTTGTTCCCGTGGTGGCTGTGATAGACTACCCCAAGTTTGTCCGGATTGCGCCTGCCCGTTCGGGACCTGATTAACCTCTCGAGTTACGAAATTTGTTGTGCCTCTATTAGCTCGAATTGCTCGAAAACGAGCGCGTAACGTAGACAATGCCATCTAAAATACCGACAAACGCTTACTACCAATTAAAAGGTGAATAGAAAAGCTGTCACAGTTGGCAGTTACCACATGTCCGCCTCATAGTTGTCTTTGTCTCCATTACGCACTCGTAATAGAGTTTCCCGACCAGTCATTCTGACAAGTTAATTCCTAATTCCTCGTCAAGCGTATTCTGCATGCCAAACTGTAGTAGAAGATCTGTACTTGTGCTGCCCGCCAGGCCCAGTGCAATCTTGTACTGTGTTCTTATAAGGGTGTTCGTCTTAGTCTATTCAGCAGTGTACGAATTGTGGTAGGTGGCCACTTACGTGTGTAGCAAATTACGAAGAAATAAAGGAGTCTCACCATACTGGCATCCTACATGCTCTGATCTGCGTTGGCAATTCTTCTGATGACCCTCATTATGTTCGTGGCCTTAATCTGCGGACTCGTGATTCTTGCTCCGTTGGCACCATTTTATTCGGAGTCCGACCACCTTAACCTGCTTGACCCTAGATATTTCTCCCGCTGCTTTGGTGCGTACGCAAATTTCTTTGTACTCTACATGTCGGCTGGAGCACATGGGGGGGGGGTCTTCAATTAGGCAACAGATGATATGGGAGAATTTGAACTTTTTTGTAAGAGCAGACATGACCAGCCTCAACGAGGTACTGTTCTATTACCTCAACCACAGTCTGTAGCCACTGCTCCGTTTCTTCGTTACTTCAATCGCATACTCAAATCGCGAAGACGTCTGCGTATACAGCGTGATGCACTGGATCTATGCAATTATGGCGCTCGGAGAGGCTGATAATAATGAAATTTAAGAAAACATCGGCTAGATGACAAAGCTTTGCTGGTGCTGACGCCGCCAACGCTCCTGTCTTCGGTCGCAAGTTTTCCGAAAGTCAAGGAGACACTCCTCCTTGTGAGAAAATCCTTCGCGTAGTTGTACGCTTTCCCAATCGCCTATGTTTAGTACAGCTATCCTGCACTCATTTCCCAAGAGAGTGGTGGCAACTCTCTTTGAGGGTGTAGAGAACTTGTTCCAGATTTCACTCTCTTTTCAGGAGTGCTGGGAACTCTCTTCTGCACAAAGTGAGCACACGCTCTCTTTAGAGTGTTGGTACTCTGGTTGAACAATAGTGAACAAGCTCCCTCGCCAGAGTGCAGTCATGCCTCTGAAATGAAGTTCGTACACCCTATGCGGGAGTTGCAATACTTTTTCACGGATTTTTGCAATTTGATAGGGCTAGTGTACATCAACTCCTTCCTAGAGTAGAATTTCCCCTGCTGCGCTAGAACTAATGTTTAAAACACAAAAACTGATGTCGAGCATTTTGTAGAAGCATTGAATTGCATAGATTGCTTCAACCTTACGTCGCATACGCAGGTCGGACATCAGTTTACACTTTATAAAAGTACGCAACGACCCCTAATATATGCCTTTCGCTCTGCAGACAACCATTCACACAGAAACTGGTAATTACACTCATGATTTCTAGCCCCCTTCCAGTACGGGTGGCGATACACTGCTATTACGCGTTTTGAAAAGCAAATATACATCAGTATGTGTAACTATCAGGTGACTGTTAAGTACTCTGAAAACACGTCGAACTTTTATGATAAAACAACATAACTTACAATGTCGTTTTCAATACTAAACTTCAATTATAAGCTGGTATTCTGTCATATTGGTTCAATGTGTTGAAGCTACTTGTGCCCAAGCCTGAGAGTTGTACTTAGGAACACAGTTGGGATGACCTGTCAGCAGGGCTGGCCGAAAAATATTCTACGAATGCTACGATCCGGCGTCCGATTCGACTTGCGATGCCGCGGTGTGAACTAGTACACCAGAAAAACAACGCTGGTTGGTAAAAACACAACTCAAACGCATCTGTCGAGATCCTTGGAGTTTTGCTTACCTCTTCCACACTTTAATACAACAATGATAGGCTTGCGGATTGCTCAAACGTCAACCTTCGCGAGCCACCACCGCCGAGGTCGGTTTAAGCAAATGTGACCCGTACAACTCGCAGCGAATGTAGACCTAGCTTACTGGCCGAGTTCGTCATACAAGCCATCGGCGCTTCCGTGTTCAATATCGTGCTATGCCGAAGGGTAAGAATGACTGTACAGTAGACTCTTGTCATCGGGTAACTTGAATGAGCTATTGTGTTTTGCGCAATGTGTGCCAAAAGGAGCGATGAACATCGATGCGACGCGCTTTCAGCCTGCGGCGCAGCGCACACGGGCCACCACCGACCGCCGCCGGGCGTCCTCGTCCACACTTCGCTGACTTATACGTGAAAATACAGGGTTGTGGTTCTCTGCGCGTTCAAATAACACAATGAGACACTTTCGTGCACATGCAGTTTGGTTTTTAGCTATCGGCTGTGTAGTTTGAGCTATCGGTTTACAGATGTATACGCTCTAACACGACCGCTGCATATCGTCGCTTGCGCACGAAAATACACCTAATTCAATCAACTACGCGCATAATTATGGAGCATTACAGTTATATAAAACTTCGGCGCATGTCAACCAGCAAAAACAAAAAGAGTAACGGCTATAGTTTAACTTAGAAGGTAATCATCTCACCCCTGGATCTCGGTAATTTTTCGTATATTTTTTTTCTTTGTTGTTAATTCTGAAAGAAACTTGGCGTGCTGGCATTAGTATAATGTAATGCGCAGACGCCATATGATATGATATGGGAACTACTGGCAGACGCCAGTGGTTTCCATATCATGAAGATGCAAGGTTTAGCTGCATACGAAAAATGCGTCTCTGTTCAAACTACGACCCGTGAAGCAGCGTTGGCGTGTTTTCTTTCAATAAACTTTTTTATCACCCAGTGCGCGTATTACAACGTGGCGTAGAGGTAGAGCACCCTCTTCGTCACGTACACAGTGAATTATTTTAGACCCAAAAGGGTGTGAAAAGGATGCTTTCACGAGAAAGCATTATTTGAACACCCTTTAACACCCATAAGTGATCGATTGAAAAAAAGCACCCCTTTTTTTTGGGTGCTTGCCTCGATAGCACCCTAAAATAGGCTCCAAGGGTGCTTTTGTGCCTGAGAAGGGTGTAGGTGACGATTCATCAGATGGAATATGTAGCAAGAAGAACACATAGTTATAATATTTGGGATTTTACGTCTCAAAAACCTCAATATGATTATGAGGGTCGTCTTAGTGGAAAGCTCCAGAGATTTTGACCATTTGGTGTTATTTAATGAGCACTGATATCGCACAGTGCACAGGCTTCTACCTTTTCGACTCTTCCTTAATTCGACTTCCACGGCCGGCATCGAACCCGCGACCTTCGGATTGGCGGCCCCGCAGCGTAGCTATTGCACGAATATGTGGACCTTGTGTTAAATGACGGCCTAATTGACTTAGAATGCCTGAAGGTGCTCTCCGAATACAGCAGAATGCCAGCAGAAGCAAATCGCGTTTCGTCTATAATGGTAATTAACTGCAATCCATATTACGAAAGCTTTCCTTAGCGTTAGTTATTAGCTACATGTTTGCTATGGATTATATGCAGGAACATAATGTTCGCCCGAGTATGGGTGTGTGTGCGTGAGCCTGCGCATGTGTTCGTGTGTAAGCGCGATTGTGTGTACACCCGTGCATGTGTGTGTGCGCGTGTATGTGCGAGTCCGTGCTTGTGTTAAGCATGCCTGTGCACATGTGTACGCCCAAGCATGCGTGCGTTTATGGTCGCGTGTGTGTGTGGCCGTATGTGTGTATACGTGTATGTGTGTGCGCCTGTGAATAAGTATGTGTGTGTATCAGCCCGTGCGCCCTCGAATTTCGTGTGTGTGTGGTGGGGGGGGGAGGGGGCACTGCTTCTTAGTGTTTAAGGTCCCTCACCTGTTCAGACTGGGAGTCTATATGGGAGGTGGCTTAGGGAATGGGGTTGGTCAACGCACTGTACACGGACTATGCAGTACATGGAAAAAAGCTTGCACATTCTCGTACCTCATCGTTGCTTATGAACTTGCTGTGGTAGCTGATTAGGTCCGCTGAGGCGCTTCTACGCTCTAAAACGTGGGTTATGACCAATTAACACGGAAATCTGTCACTGCACTTATACACAACCATCCTTTATATTAACAACGTTTAACAAGAACGTGCCCTGCCTTTGCTACAGGTGCTTAACTAGCTCATTGGGCAACGACATGAAATTATGTGCTGATCATGTGGTCAGAAAAAAGTTTGTTATAACAACCTCGGCACGTTTCGTGGTGCGTGACAAGCCTTCTAAACATCTGCGACTGTGGATTGATTTGTTCCAGCTTCGACTACGCGTTCAGTGTTTGCGGCACCATACGCGAAATTGCCAGACACAGACAATGCGAAAAGAAATTCCTCTGAAAATAGGGGTTGCGATGCTCTCCCGCTAAAGCCACCAAGGACGAAATAATTATTAATTCTGGCCATTCCAGGGAGCACTTTGTTTTCCGCAAGTTTTGCTTCAGTATTTTTCACCCACTGCAGTCGCAGTGGGTTCAAACTTGCCCCATATATGGGGCAAGTTCGAACTCCTCGGGTAAAGTTTTCTTTAAACCTTTTTTTTTGTACAATTTGTGCTGAGGTTCACCTTACTCTAGTAGCAATTCGTTTGTGCCTTAAGCTAACTTATGCTCACGCCTTATATTTCGCGGCTGTTTCTTGCTGTTTCTTGTGTTGGCGCTTCAGGAACTAAACAATCATGACCACAGAAGCATGCTTTTTTCCTCACTGAAAGTTATCCTATTACTTGACGCATTAAACTTACATCTGAGCATCTACGCTCGGAGATGTATGATTACAAGACAGTTATATTGCTTTGCGGGGTCGGTGGTAACACGCAAGCGCTCGATTGTACTACGTTTGCAAGGACGGATTGCCAGATCCCAGTCACGCCTTTATGGGCACGAGAGTTGCATAGATTCGGAACTCCAGTTGAGTAGCAGAGAGTGCGCAGTCTCTTCTACTCTGCATTCCACCAAAGAGTACGTTTCGTGGCCAACTCTGCCCTACTCCCCCGTGGAGTTAAAAAACTCCACGAAGAGTAACACAGCCACTCTGCTCTTGCAATATCCGCTCAAAGTCTGTGAGTGTGTGTATTACAGGCTGCGTGAGAGGTGGCGTTGAAAGCTTTCTTGAAGTTGAATCCTAGAAATGCCCAGTACTTATCGTCTGGTTGTTAAGTATGTGGCGTTTGGTTCGCAACATCGCGTCCTGCATAGAGAGATGAGCTCGAAACTCGAACATGGTATCCAGGTACGCTTCAGATTTTGTGGAAGCGTGGGTTGATACGGACTCAGAATAGAGTTTTCAAAGCAGACGTACGACTCAGAATGGACTTTTCAACGCAGACGTATGAAATTTGGGGTAAAGGTTGACAAGATTTGTGGGTATTCTAGGCTTCTGAGTGAGCACCATTCCTTCTCTGGTCCTTTGATCAGGCATGGACCATCGCGTCCGGCATTCATCGTTATACTTAGTCCGTTAAATAATGGTCTTCTCCACGTTAGGAAGAGCCTCATTGGTTACGCAGTCAGGCCCCGCAGCTCATAGAGTGTTGACGTATTGCAGAGCAGCGTAAAGATTCGGCTCGTCAAAGCCCCTGTTCAGAGGGAGGTTGGGTTTTCTGCTGTACTACTTGTTTGAAAAAGAGAGCCTTCAGAGCATGATCTTTTATATATGTATGGTAATTTGCACCAATGTTGCAACAGCAAAACAAGTAGATGAGCCTAATTTGTTCCAAGTGTCACGGTCCAATATACAAATGAAAATATTGGATATATAATGTTTTAAACAGGTGTTTCTTCTTTTACATATTGACAAAGTGATGAATAATGAATTGTCAGCTACGGCTGCATGGGTTGCTTTACCATGCTCCTGGACCGACTAGCGCAATCTTTTCTTCGTCAGATGACATCGTCCACAATCAGTTTATTTAGTTTTTTACTATTTATTTATCGAAAATTTTTAGGACCCTGTATACGTGGTTTTACAGGAAGCACGGAAGAAAGATACAAGTTAGGAAATCATTACTAAGTATGACTCCTCGGATTTTTCTAAATGAGCATGTTTGACGTGAAGCACGATGTTTGAAGTAATATTCTTCGAGTGAGTGGCAGTCTTGACGAAAAAAAGATTACAGCTAGGTGCGTGGTGGTGCGAGCAACAGAAAAATCTACTGCTTTCTTTATGGCTAAATAGTTGAGAGATGCGTTGGGCTGGATTGAGGATACGGCTGTGACGCAAAGCACGCTAAAGAAAAAAAATCACATAGGTAAAGCCTCTCCATTTCTCCACGCATCTGAAAACTAGGCGGACCTCTTATTTAATTAAAAGCTGTATTTGACTAGTATAAACGAAGGACCGCCCAGCAGGGGCTTCACACACGCTCTCCATTGGCTGTGATGTCAGATACGTCGTTCGCAACAACGTATCCCGGCACACGTGCCATTTGCTGCGTAGTGAGTGACACGTCAATCATCCCGTCGCAACCATGGCCTTAAGCACGCGCTTATGGGTTTCTCCTGAAATCTTCCTCATGAGCATGCCACGGACAACTATAGAACAACGCTGACAGTAGACATGTGAGAGAGCTCGCACTCCCCGGTCTGATGGCGCAGCCTTGGCGCAAAAACACAAGCCCAAGAGGCCGAGTGCCGGCAGCATATATGTACCAGTATCCGGTAACCTTCCAGGCCGCACTAAATCGGGAACAGGAATGCAAGCGCCGGTGGCGGGCGGATCTTGCAAACCACGTCACCGAGTTAGCTCGCGATGTCAAACCCTTGAAGCAACTCAGCGTTGCGGCCTCAATGGGACAATTTCGGGAGGACGTTTGCCGCAGCGAACAGCCACTTTTGGCGGTAAGTTTTTCCCACAGCACATTGACTTCAGCGGTGACGATCTATGATCGCATGTGATTCGTACAACCAGTGGGATTAAGGCATTGCGGAACGCGTTTGTTCACTCATTACACTCCCATGATCATAATCATGCGAGGCACAAAGCGAGGCATGTGAAATAAAAACTGCGGTAAATCCAAGCCAAACGTGTTTCTAACCTCATTAAGAGGCACGAACGTGTGTGAATGGTGTCAGTGCCCCGTCAGGTTGAACTCCCTTCTAAACACCGGGGCCGCAGGCTTTAGCTTACGTTCGTTAATCGATTGTACGCAGTGCTTTGGTGGTGATTTGTTCTTTAGGATAGTACCGCAAGTAATGCACGCATACCCAGAATAGAGCATTTAAACGTCTTGGTGTTGTATCGATTCCATTGGATCGGGCAGAACATGTTCAGTGGGATCCACGACCAAACAGACGCACTTATAAGCAGACGCAGTTATAAGCAGACAATTATAAGCTAGTGGTTTAACCGGACGAGAAGCGTGTGTTAGATCTCATTCAAGATCGCTTGAAATATGGTTAGTGGCATTAGTAATATTGGTTATGTAAGTAGTCCAAGGGATGTCGTTGCAGATAAGCAATACCTAGGTAGTTACAATACGTTCTGAGAAGGTATTGCTGCCAATAAAGAACTAATTGAGAGAAGAGCAGTCATGGCGTCTCAATATTATACAGATACTTCAAATAAATATACGAATGTTGAGAAATGGATTACGTTTCTTGATTTCGCAAGGGCGCGATAATTTTTTGGAGATGACATATTTTTTTTGTATCAAACTGCAGCGCCGCCGGAGCCACCCGTAATACGGGGCAGTGAGGGCAATGAACTTCGAGGAACGATTGGGCCCTTCAACGAAGGAAGCACGCTGGCATTGGTTTGCGTCGTGTATGGAGGTGAGTTCAATGCTTTCTTCATGCATTTATCTAAAAAAACGTCTTACAGTTGACAAATGAACAGTGCTGTCGACGAAGAAAAATAAAATTTTGAAGCAAACAATTTGCCATGCATGTGGTGGATGGTAAAACAAGCTTTATCGTCAATTAAAAAAAATGATGAATAGTGTTCAGCCTACAGACAAAAATAATTCAACGAATGATCGAACAAAAAACAATAATAAAAAGTATTATGTAAGATAATTCGAGTAGGGAGAAACTACACGTAGCCACCAGCTTTCCGTGAAACGCATTTAATAATATATATATATATTATATATATATATATATATATATATATATATATATATATATAATGAGATATAACAGACAGTAATGCCAAGGAATGTACAGGGGAAGTTATTAGAACCAATGGAATGTAAATAAGAAGAAAGAAGAAAGAAAACTGGATGAAAAAATTACCACCTGTGAGCAGGAATCGAACCTACGACCTTCGAATAACGCGTTCGATGCTCTCGCGTCGAACGCGAGAACGCGTTATTCGAAGGTCGTAGGTTCGATTCCTGCTCACAGGTGGTAATTTTTTCATCCAGTTTTCTTTCTTCTTTCTTCTTATTTACATTCCATTGGTTCTAATAACTTCCCCTGTACATTCCTTGGCCTTACTGTCTGTTATATCTCATTATTATTGTGTTAAAACACGGAAATACGAGCCCTTAGGTATACACTTCTCTCCCTTATATATATATATATATATATATATATATATATATATATATATATATATATATATATATATTAGTATATATATATATATAATATATATTAGACTATATATATATATATATGTATATATATTTATATATGGTTAGTCTTCATGAAGGTATGGAATATGGCACAACGGGAGCGTTGTCAACAAGGATAATATATTTATTTTCCAACAGTTTCGGGAGGGGTCCTCCCTTCATCAGGGGATGAGTTATACTGACATGAACTTCCAAACTTCGTTGCTGCCGCGCTCCTGTCGCCTTGAAAGATGTTTGCGAGAGTGAGAGGGCACTACAAAGAGGAAAGAAAGAGAAAAAAGAAAAAAAAAGGGAAGGAAAACCGAAAAGAAAAAAAGAAAAAAAGAAAAAGAAAGAAAAGAAAGAAAGTATAAAAGCACCACTGTCAACACTGAGAACAAAACCAACTGTCCGTGTACGTCCACATCCGGTTTTTATCACGTGCTGTTCAGTTCTCGACGTGTGTCGGGCCACCCAAGATTGTCGCCGCGGTGGCTGGAGGGGTCCGTGAAAGGGTTTCCCCTTAATGGGTCGGTCGGCTCTTTACCTTTAATCTTCGTCCGTTTCCCTTAAATGGTCATCAGGTGGTAGGTGAACATAAACACTTTGTATGCGCATGTGAAAAAAAGGAAAAAAGGAAAAAAAGAAAAAAAACAAGAAAGGACAGTGTACACGTACGAGTCAGTCAGAAAAACAAGCATGGTCTCCAGCTATCAATCTTTGTCACCAATTTCCTCCTGACTTACTTCTCGGAGGCAGGAGAGTTTTCCGGGGTCCTCGTTGATGCCGGCTGCTAATGTTCGGAATCTGAAAATAAAATATGCCTCACGCTGTTCGCACTCGCGCCTGTTTGAGAAACCGGATTGCACAGAGTTACGCTGATATTTTGAAAACTGTGGTTTGGCAGGCGCAGATGTCTAGATAAAGGTAGCTTCGGCAGTGAAGTGGCGTGATATCGGTGATTATTGAACTGCAGCCGAAATGGCGTGTCTGTTTGTCCGATATATTTTTGTCCGCAGATGTTGCAATGTAGCATGTATATTACGTTACTGGAGTCACAATTAAGGCTTTCAGTTTTGCAGAATTTGAAATCCGAGAAGTTTGCTTTGGATTCACGTGTTCTAACCATCTGTGGGCATACCTTGCATCGAGCTTTTCCGCAGGGATGGCACCCTGATTGAATTTTGGGGGTGTTTTTGCTCTGACAAGAATGTCCTTGAGATTTTTATCCCTGCGGTACACCACGTGAGGTGGCTTTGCAAAAACAGAAGTTTGTCGTTTGCTTATCCTAATTATGTTGAAATGGCGGGAAAGTATGTTGTTGATTTGTGGCGCTGATGAGGAGTAAGTTAGTACAAGGTTCGTTTGGGAAGTCGTTTTATATACTCTGTTTGGGCCCTTAATTATATCATTCCTGTTCACGTTGTGAGCACGTAGTATGGCATCGTCAATAATGTCTTCCTGATAATTTTGTTTCAATAAGCAGTGCTTTAGGTGTTCCGCGTGTCTGTCAAATTCCCGCATATCGGTGCATATTCTTCGGTACCGGCAGGCCTGAGAATATGAAATACCCGTTTTGCAATGCTTTGGGTGGCTGCCGTTGAAATGTAGATACATTTGACAGTCTGTAGGCTTTTTGTAGAGGTTCGTTGACAAGCGGTCATTTTTGACCGTGACAGTGACGTCCAAAAAGTTAATGCCAGTTTTGGAAATTTCGTGTGTGAATTTAATTGATGGGTGGCACTTGTTAAAATCCTCTAGTAAGCGGAAAAGACCTCCCTCATCATGGTTCTATATCATAAAAATATTGTCTAAGTATCTTCTATAGTAAAAAGGTTTCAATGTGCGTCCCTCAATGAATGGGATTTCAAGTCAAGCCATAAAGGTGCTCACGAAGTTTGGGACCATTTTCGTACCCATTGCAGTGCCACTGAGCTGAAGGAAATGCTTGCCATTGAACTCAAAATGGTTATAATTTATTACAAGTTCAAGAAGTGTAAACAGTACCTCGCCACTTACACTAGTTGATGAGTCAGATTTTACATATTCAGAAACCATAGCTGCTATTCCGTCATGGTGAGGTATGTTGGTGTACAATAAGCAGACATCCATGGTCACCAGAAAACTGCCACCTCGGATGTCGAGACTGGAAGTTTCGCAGATGAAGTGGTTTGTGTCCTTTAGGTAATAGGGAAAATTTGGGGGATGTTTTTTATTAAGGAATTGATGAATTGTGATATATTTTCTGTTGATGTGCTGGTACTGGATACTCTCGGACGTCCCGGATTGCCAGACTTGTGTATTTTGGGGAGCAAATAGAATCGACCGGGAACAGAATGGGCCGGTAACATTGCTTTTAACATTTTGCCGGTAATTTTCTCGTTCTGGCGGAGATTATTTGGAGTTACTTTTATCTCCCTTTCAAATTCGGGAGTCGGATCCGTTGGAGTTTCTTTGTAGAATTTTGTGTCTGATAGTTGTCGTTCCCCTTCCTTTAAGTAGTCCGACGTGTTTAGAATTACTATGCAGCCCCCTTTATTAGCCGCTTGATGGTAATTCCAATGTTTTTTCGTAGTTCATCGAGTGCCCTTCGTTCTGACTTTGATATGTTGTTTCGAAATGGCCGATTTTTTTCCTACGCTCTGATGATATCTTTCTGAACTGCTGATATATACATATCGAGGTGTTTGTCCCTCTGCTCACCTGGACACCATAATTTGTCACCACCAATCAATCTATTCTCGTCTGTACAGTCCTTGCGATCATGAAAGTATTCACGGAGGCGGAGATTACGCGCAAAGTTATCGAGGTCTTGGTACAGTTCAAATTCATTAAAACTATCGGATGATGGACAAAAGGTTAAGCCTCTCGACAAAAGTTGAAGCTGTACGGGTGTGAGTGTTGTGTTTGACAGATTGAGGATATTTTTCTCATAGGTTTCTGGCTGCTCTTGGCTATCACGTGGCACGGGAGTGTCAGCGTCATATTCGAGAGTAAGGATGTTTTGATTAGAATTGCACTGTAGTTTCGAGTTCCCATTTTTCTCCTCAAAGTTAGGTTGTGGTACGGGTGGTCCCTGGCGTTCTTGTACGGCCTCATTCCTATTTTCCTGTTGCAGAGCAGTGAAGCTTCTGCAGTCGCGCTTGAATTTTCTATCTTTTACTACTGAAATTTTGCCTCTCTTTTTTAGTTCATAACTTTCCAGTTCTCTTGCCTCATACTCTCCGAGATTAGATACCAATTTCTGCGTGGCATCCGTGACACTGTATTCGGCGGCCTTACGCTCACTATGGTTCGCAATTACCCCAGTCAGTTGCAAGGACGCTTCTAGTAATATTTTTTCCCACTTCCCCCTTTCTGCTTCAATTAGTGTAGACATTGAGGGGATGAAGGCTAGGCGGAGGCCCTTAGGTGCAACTTCGTGAGATAGATATTTGGTTAGTTGTTCCGCGTGTTTTTCGTATTGCACCCGCTTTTCAATGTTTTACCTAATCGATGAAATGAGTGGGACCATGCGTGTTTAAGACTGCCCGTACCTTTTGTTTCCCTGTGTCATTTGGAAGCCACCGCCTTGGTCTTCGCCGCATTTGTCTGCCTGGTGTTGTAAGGCCTCGCTGGTGGGAGTGGCGACGTCGTCACTGCTGGGACCCTGGATGGCTCTGTGTGTCGCTCGGCTCCTTGTTGTTGAGGGGGCTTGGCACTGGAGTTGTCCGTGCAAGCGATTGCCGCTGATCTCCATGCCGCCGACGTCCATCGCAGATGCACGCTCGTGTGCTGTGCCAGCAGCGCGACTCCCTCGAAGCTTGCATGTAAGCCGTCAGCAGCCAGGCAGCGGCGCAGCGGGAGTGTTGAGAAACCATGTTCGACGTAATAGACGCCTGCTCCCAACAACTCGTAGTGGCAGAGACGGCGGGCCTCTCTGCTGAATCGTTGTACCTCCATATTAAACCGATTCATTGATCGCCAGTTCGAGTCCCGCCATCGGCAATGGGGTGCGCGAGGTAGTGGCAGACTAAGATGCAGTGTCTTGATGTTCGGGCGCATCTGCCTCATTCGTTTCACTGCCTCCCTCAACGAATCCAGTGATCTTGAAGAGCTCGTCTTCAGTATGTCCGTGGTGCCCACATGCAGAAACAACGTGTCCACCCGGTAAGGTAGGTACTCAAGTAGCGCCGGAATGTCCGGAAACATAGCACCGCCATAGGAGATGAAGCACGACGTCGATGAGTCGTTCGGGCTGAAGTGCGTGTGGACGTACCGCATGATTGAGTCTCCGATGACGGCACACTTCGTAGGGTAATTTGGATATCTCCGTGACAAACGCTTCGTTGATGATGTACTGGCAGCCATGGTTCAGGTCAGTGGGAGTAATAATTCAATGGGCCAGTTAGCCTTCGTGAAGGTATGGGATATGGTACAACGGGAGCGTTGTCAACAAGGATAAATATATTTATTTCCCAACAGTTTCGGGAGGGGTCCTCCCTTTTTCAGGGGTTATATATATATATATATATATATATATATATATATATATATTATATATATATATATATATCTTTATATATATATATATGTATATATATATATATATATATATATATATTATATATATATATATATATATCTTTATATATATATATATATGTATGTATATTGGCGCAGCAACGGTACTACTGACAGACTACTCACAGTAAAATGGTTCGAGGTTCTACAAGAAAAAGTGTTGCGATGCAAATATCTGACGCACGCTCACACCTTAAAAAGTACCAGGACATAACCGAACAAGTTGTTGTGGACTTCGTCTGGACAGCCGCTATCGAATTCACAAATAAAGATCATTTTTTGAACTTGAAAACAAGCCTATCCTTTCGAATGAGTGACCAAAGCAATAAATGAGTTTTTTATGGTGAGTTTTGTTTAGTACATTTGTGCAGCCAGGATTTCTTCTTGCTCGAAGTTTCAAGTAAAAGGCTACCTTTAGTGTCTAAGGAGGTAATCTTTCATGTGTCGTATTGTTATGTTTCTCATTTTTAACCCCGTAGAGGGTGTTCAGAGTACCTGCGCATTATGACCTCGAGATGGGAGCCTCAGCGCAACGTGAAACTCAAGCAGCAGCTTGACAAGACTTATGTTTTAGGGTAACGTGTACGGAAGTGATTTCAATTTCAGCACTCGTGAACATTTTGCCATAATAGCTAGTGAATAACTTGGGTAGTAACTAATAAAAAATTGAGGCATGTTGTGAATATCAACCTTAGACAGAAATGCCGTACATGACTAACAACTCTCTTGCTTTCAGGCAAGCCTAAGCCAACGTTGGTGTGGAGCGGCATGCCCGACGGCATGATGGCCGAAGTGCGTCCTTCTTCGGAAGCTCAGCTCACCACCTCCACTCTGCTCATCCACTCCCTCAGGAGGGAGGACCTGCGTTCGACACTCTATTGTACAGCGTCCAACAACATATCCTCGCCAGCGGACACGTCCGTCACGCTGGATCTCAACCGTGAGTAACTTCGGTTTATCTCGTCCAAAAATAAAGTGGATACGCACGTTGTAAGATACAAATCAAGCGCATTGTGCAAATATGTGTGCACGAAGTGACGCGTATTCGCGAGGGCTCATTTTCCGAAAAAAAAAGCTGCAGAAACAAATTGTAGGTTACGCGCGGCACATTTTCAACATGAATACACAAAGTCGCTCATCTTTTCAGCCCTTCGATAGATGGAACTGTCCATTCGGAAAAAGTATGCGAATGCTTCTAGTGTCATCACGATGGACGATGGACGTTTTAACGATGTGTTCGTTAGTGCTGGAGCCACGAGTCACAGCTATGTTAACGACAGTGTTGTCATCAGTCTGTTGTCCTCCACAATGTTGTCAGCTTAACTTTAGGAGCGAGTTCATCTGACCTCTAGGGGAGTCCCTTCTCATCTAGATCAACTTCCCTGTTGCTGCAAATCTATTCGCGCAACTGATCAACACCGTGACGTAAGCTTTCACTCCCGCAACACACCACGTGCATCAATGTTCCTGTACGTAACTAGGTCGGCGCTGCGTGCCCTGTCATCTTGTGGTGCACGATTCGGCCGGCATCAGTATTCCACGCACAACTCGGCTTCGTCACACTGGGCGTGCGAATTACCTTGGCTGCAGGAACGACTGCGTCGTTTCAGATGGGCAATGAGAAGCAACTACATCACGAATTATCTGAGTGGAGGTCATCATGAGGATGCCGTGGGGGGAGTTGTCCACCGCCCTCAACACAAAAACAAAAGGACCTCGTTGGCGAAGCGGCAATTAGCATACAAGCAAACCGATAGCAGAAAGTTACAGTAGTGAAAGAAGTGTAAAAAAAAGCTTATTGAAGTGAGTGAGGTGCGTCGTACCGGAAGCATTCTCTTCTTTCGACGTCATCCGTTTGTCTTCGAAAGTGGTGGTCCCCCAAGAATGATTTCATCATTCGACCAATAAACGAAGTTTCTGCATAATTTTGAGAAGTCGCCTTGAATACTACGGAGAGAAAAAGTAAAATGATTAATTTCAATAAGATTTAGGCACTCACTGCATGTGTGTGAACTAGCCAGTCCGCTGTAGATTGCTTGAGTGGAACGGTGATGGTTGATGCACTGCCTTGACTTAGCTGCCTTTTTTTTTTCAATGACAGTATTTCGGCAAATAGTTTGCCTTTGTATAGTTTTTTGAAAATATGTCAGAAGCAAGATCTCGTGATCGTTTCCAGGCAGTTAGCTAGAGAGCTAGGTGCGTCGGAATCAATGCGCACAAGGAAACAAATGCAGCGTGAACACGACGGAGATACCTGACGAAAAGGGAAAATTGTTATAGTGAAGTAAAAACACTAAAGGCCTCGCGAACCCACGGACGCGTTCATCAAAAAGTTAGGTGACGACCGCATATTTGAACCTCCTGTCTGTTTAATACATGTGGTCTTCAACACGCGGGCCGCATACGACCTGCGGATGTTTTGCGTGCGACCCATTCTTTTTCCACGGAGTGAAATGTTCGTGACATAGCTAAAGGTTGCAGTAATACTGCTACTATTAACGCTTTCACCGGGTAAGGCACAGAGATGGGTCTGTTCTCCAGCCTTTCTTTATTTTCATCTGTCGCCATGAGTTGAACCGTAAACGTGGAACAAATTCTGTATCATATCGTAATGGCCCAGATCGAACTCATTCAGACATCTCTATCTGTATGGTCCTCGACGCCTGACGCTGAATGGCCTACAGAAATTATTCATATGTTATACATCAGATATCTGTTTTTTAAAAGCGCAGCTTTATGTCCTCTCCTTCTCCTTCCTTCAAACTTCGCTATCCCGGAATCTGCGGGACAAAATTTTGCACCTGTGGCTCGCTAGTTGAGGTGAGTTTGAGACGCCTTTGGCATGCCACCAGAAAGCCACCATTCTTTACACAGGAACGACAGGATATATCTGCACTTCTGCATGGGTGTACAATATCGCTAGTGCTGATGCTACGTTATGCAATGAATGTAATGAAGTGAGGGATGTAGAGCACTAACTTTGGTTGATCACAATCTTTCATTCTAAAAAAAGAAGCTTGCGGTCCGCATGAGAGGAATATATTTAGTCCAGAAGTGCGTCAACGAAAAAATATTTTGAGAAGGATTGTTTATTTTACTGATACTGAGAATAGCGCAACAAGAGAAAAAACATAAGAATAAACACAGATGAACGCTGATCTTGGAACAGAAGTTTACTTCCGAAACGAGGCAATGTGTAAAGAAAAACGCCACATGACAAAACATTGCACATTAATACTTGCAAAAAACCAAAAACTAGAATCAGCCTACGTCACTTTCAGGAGTCATGTGGGCGGGATAAACAGTGCACTTGTTTTTCCTTCAAGGCTAAGAGCGGGATGCTGACGCAGATAGTCTCCCAATTTCTGCTGCCTCAATTATCACACGCGTTATTTGGGAATCAAATCACCCCACCGCTCGGCACCTTGAAAATAGGGGTTTGCAATAAAGAGCGCCAGACACTCTGAAATGAATGAATGAGTGCGGGCTGTCATTTTAACAACCATTATTAGTTTTTCATGCTCTGCTTTGTTCCGGAAATAAACTTCAGTTGTTAGTCCAGCGCTTCTTCGTGTTTTTTCCTATCTCTTGTTACTCGTTGCGCCGTTTTCAGTATGCTGGATGACCAATTCACCCAAATATTTGCTCACTGAAGTGTTGCTCATTGTGCTCGACGAAACCTCACGAATTCTGCTCACTTTACGCCGAGCGATTATATGATAGGGTTCACTAAGTTTGAGAGCTGGGTTATTTGGTGACATCATTTTGTCGTTAGGTCGAGTAGCGAACTTCTGACATGGACAAAGAAAACATGACAGACGTGACACTTTCTACACTTGTAACTAAGTTTCTGCGCTAATTCTCTTATGGTTTAACAATGAAAGGATACCTAAAATGTCTCAAGCACTCTGCATTGAAAAATAACAGAGAGGATTTTATTCACGTTTCGACGACTCTTGATACACGCCTTATCTTCAGTATGTTCTTTTCGACGCTTTTTTTATGTACAAAGTACGTGGGTAGTATAAGGATCAAGCGCTCAGGCTACCAGAATTTCGCATGTTTTGTGCACACGATGTTGTATCCATTTGCAAAGTGTAACCAGCAGTAAACGAAGTAAAATCTGTTTATCGCGCTTTCCAGGCGAAGCTAAGCAAAACGAGCACGCTACAAGCTGTCAAATTGTGGTCAGGAAAACTTCGCGAACGATGTATTTGGTAAATGGACTGATCAAGAGCTAATGCCAATTTCTGAACTACAATTCTTAGGGAACGTTGTTAGGGCCTCTTAAAGAAGCAAGCAGACAAAAAAGAGCAGGCAGGGAGGTTAACCAGAAGGACGTCCTGTCGGCTACCCTACTCTGGGGAAAAGAGACAAGAAAGATGATAAAGAGGGAGGAGGGAATGACAGACATTGGGGCATGCGATATTTGCGGCACCGATGAAAATATCGATCACCTGCTATGCCGCATTCCTCGATTCGCCTGAGAAAGACAAGTACTTACGAAAGCAATGCGAATGGATGATCGGCCGCTTTCTCTGCAGGGGCTATTACAGCACAGTTCACATCTGTTGAAATTCCACAAGGCAGTTAAAACCCTCGTGCTTTTTTGAGGATGACGAGTTTATGTGACTGCCTCCCACTTGTGGTGAAGTATACGTGCTGTGGTGACTGCACTGTGTATCTCCCTGTTTCTTTTCGTTATAGACTTTTAAAAACGTCGTATTGTCTAGCTTGTCTTTCATGCCTAATTTTACTTCAATGGTAATTTTTACGAAGTGGGCACTGGAGTTTTCGACCACGGTTGCTTGTTTCTCGAGAAGTTCATTGGTTACTGCATGCAACTTTGTGCTCCATAATTACACTCCCGGGCACGAAAAGATTCAGAGTAAACCTGGGCCTTTAGTTTAGCGTTTGTACTTTAAACGTGTTCGCTTTCAATTTAAAATGTTCAGAAATAAATTAGTGTTATGATAATTTCATCTTACAGGCTCTATCAGAATATGCGAAGAAATTTTGCTTTCGATTGGTGGGGAAGCGTTACACGAAAAAAAGTAATAAAGAATTCCACCGCTTGAGCTTAACATACACGAAAGCAGTATTTCGCACGTTTCTGATAGTGTTTGTATTGTGTTAATACATAATAACAAGATATTTACACGTTAAAGCTCAGACGATTGCTCCTCTTACAGGAGTGCATAACCTGGCACCCTCTACGCTCAGTGTAACTTTAACGCTCATCTGTTACTAAACACTTAGGCTAACGAATCATTCATGGCTCTAAACTTCTCATTGTGATACTTTTTTCATGTTTCACTGAAAGTAGCGTTATTGCTTCGTTAACGTCTGTCTTTTTCTCGAAGTGCTGAGCGTCGCGTGCACAGTTTGTTCGAACGCAATCGTGTAATTAATAAAATGGCTGTGGAACGAAGAGAATGTACTAACAGTCCATTTTGAGAATAGGATTCATGGCACAGTGGGTTAAGTATGCAGCAAGACTCTACAAATAATGAACCTCTGCAACAGTATTACTTCTTTTCCTTGAATAATTTCTCTTACAGAAGGAATCAGTGCCGCTCTTTGTAGCAACCGAGCCTTTTAGTATATTGCACGCAACGAGTGCTAGAAAGAGTTGTGCTTATTCTTTACGTATAACAGGGGAGTAAAAAGCTTGACAATCTACAGAGTCATCTGTTGTGTACAGTTGGTACCACAAGTAACGTCCTCATGTTGTGGGCTGTCCTCGAAGTGCCGTCATGATTGTCGGAAACAGATAGTGGAAACGCAGTGTTTCAGTTTGATCGACTTGTGACGTGTCAGGTCAAGTGGAGTTTTGTTGTCTTCTCAAAAGCAGTCAATTATTTCAGTCAATAGCGCCTCTGCTGGATATTGCAGTTGTATTTCGTCTGCTTATGAAGTCTGTCCTGGCAAGAGCTCATTTTCCGATTGAGTAAATACGGCATACCCAGTATAGGAAAGCTTGAACTCTTATTGTTTTAGCCGACAATCCTCGTTCAATTGGACCTTTATTAGTTGGCTTCCGTCATTAACGTCATTTGTTTCAGCGAATGTGCGCTTGAGGTTCGAATTAATAGAAATAGAATGAAATGAAAAAAAACTTTATCTTTTGTCTTGCAAGACGCGTTTAGGGCGTAGCGGGCGTCTCCTACGTAGGGGCAGGCATACAACTATTCATCTGTGCTTGTGATTTTTCAAACACAGCAAGCCTTTCATGATAGGTCGAAGTTTTCAGGTTCGTGGTGCCTGCGCTTGCAAATCACCAGATCTATTGAAAACAGTGAGAGGACTTGAACGCACAAAACCGAAATTGTACAGTACGGTACACTGTAACAGGGAACGTGCGAGTGCGTGGGTGGTCGTCCGGAGAGCGCTAACAGCTGGTGAGATTTCAAAATGCGGTGAATGCGCGTTGGTTCATTGATGTGGTGCGTGCCGCGTGTCATCTGCTACGTCTCTGCCGATGCACTTGGCTTGCGCTAGCAAGCCATGATCCTTCGTGCTTTTTCGTTTTCGCGCTCTATAATTAGTGAAAATAATTGTTTTGAATTAGTGACATAATTAGTGACAAGAGCCGCGCATTCAAAGAAAAAAAAAACGTCCTCAAGGTCACAAGGCACGGTAGTTTCTTTGCCACCCCTCTCTGCTTAGCTTCCAGCGCTTTCGTCGGGACGAGAAAAGACATAATGCAATTGTAGCATGTGACAAGCCTTTGTAACTCTACTCGCACTGGACGGATTCTTAAAATTTTTGCGGCGTGGAATTCTTGAGGTAATAAGCTGTTCTAATGAATTCATTTCGCGGTTACTCGAAAAAGTGTTTTAGAGCCACTTTACCGCATTTTATTCGTCAGGTGGCTCGACGAAAATGAGCCTATTCGGCGATCAATTGCGCGTGCTGTTACAATCTACTGCGTGCACGCGCGCGCGTGTGCGTGTGTATGTGTGCGTGTGTGTGCGTGCGTGTGTGTGTGTGTGTGTAACAAAACATAATAGTAATTATGCACTTAGCCGTTTGAGGGCGCACTAGGGACTGGATTTCGCACTCAATATCAACTTTTGAAGGCGAAGCCTAATGGTCCCCCAATTTTTTTCTTTTCATGTTATGTCAAAATTTCTCAACGTGCAGTGCGCCCCACATTAGTGAAGATAAGGCGCACCGAGATCCCCATCTCGGCTGGCGTACCTGCTGAGATCGGCTGCGAAGTGTGGGGATCGAGGCCATCACCCGTGGTCACGTGGTGGAAAGGACTGCGCGAGCTAAATCACACGTTCGTCTACAAGTCCACGGACGGCAATATGACCACGAGTGTGGTGTCGTTTACGGCTTTGAGGGACGACCATGGTTCCAGTCTCGCTTGCCGCGCCAAGAACCCGACAATCGCCGAAAGCGTCAAGAAGGACACCTGGACCATGAACATCCAGTGTGAGTGAACTGGTCGTACTACAACCCGAACGTTGTAAAATAAAAAAGACAAGCAACATATCACATGGTCAGCACGGTTCAACATTATTAGATAGCAACCACTCAGCGGCTCAGCAGACCAGCGTGTTCAGCGAACGAGTGGTGACGCTATCTTCGCATGCGCGGCCCGCTCGCACAACCAGCAATTTGTTTTTCGAAGCGAGCCACTTTGCCGCTCATTTCGTCTCCTCAGCGAAGCATGAGCAGCAAACGAGTAGTGCGAGCGTTTTCCAAACAGAAACTCTGCTCGATTGACACTGATTTCTACTTCAGTCTTGTTCAACAGGTGAGGCAGCAATGCCCTCCGCTATAATGTTACTCCCCCAAAACAAGCGTGCCATCACTCAGCCTTATAACTGTTCCTTTCGTGTAGCGCTCCTGACCTCCGCTGGGTGCGTTTACCTGCTGTGTCGCTCAGCTATTTAAAACTTGTGTTGTGACCTTGAAATGACAAGAGCACGTAGCTAGAGACAGTTCATGATGTCCTAAGGTGAAGTAACTTCTACTATGTAAATTCCAGGTCACAGAGCTGATTAAATGCCTACGTGACGTCATAAAATCTCCCAGCCTTGTAGGAAGAATTAAGCTTTGTTATTACAAGTTAGTCTGCCCGGCTAAATTTCTGGTGGTTATTCTGTCGTTAAGGCTTACTATTTGTAAATTTCTCTAAGTATTCTGATGACTCCAGTCAGTTATTACCACCAAAGCAATAATTGGCATTGAGGAAATGAATATTCTATGTGCACTGTTGTTATTAGTGATTAGTATTCGTTGGAGTATTGTAATAACTAAATGTAATCGCACCAACCACTTTGTTAATAATTCTATATTATCTTGAAAATGACTTTTTGGAAAGTTGCATAGAGGCTCCGAGATTGTTTCGATAATTATAAAGCGCAGAAATAAAAGCAGTAACTTCAAATGGGTTCTCTTCTCAATATTTCAAGTTCCCGTTTAGTGTGAGCTGCAACAAAAATGAAAAACTGTAATAAACATAACTATGTACTCGGCGTTTGAAACACTTTGTCTTGTTTCGTTCTTTCATACAGTAAGAAGAAGACTGCAAACAAATACTGTTTAAAACGCATCTACAAATAAGCAGATCCATTAGAAAATCAACAATCTGGGAATAATCCAACGACAACTGTTTGTGACGCGTATGCCATACGATGTTATACCTAAAAACACCCGAAGCAGGGAACGACTTAACTGAGCGTGGAGCAGCGTGAAATGAATAGATTATGAACAACATTCGTTTTAGCATACTTAAGTGACGCCGTTACATTTTCGAAGTTGAAAATAGGATGAAGGATCAGCCAAGAGTCACGTGATAGTTAGGATGCCCTCTATATTGCGCGTCTGTTTTTCCTGTCATGTAATCGCTAAAATTAGTGATATAATGTTACGTAGCATGAACAGGGCCCTATCCATCAATGTAGTCGTAATAATGTGTCACGTTTCTTTTCAACCGCTGTTCCAGACAAACCAAAGATCTCGCTGCAGCTGGGCACCAAGCTGAACCTTGAGAATATTCAGGAGAACAACGATGTCTATCTCGAGTGCCATGAGGACACCAACCCTCGAGTTGACGAAGTTTCCTGGCAGTTCAATGGCAACGAGCTGCAGGCCTGTGAAACGTGCTCGTCTCCAAAAACTTCCTCGTCATCCAAAGAGTGCAGACGCACCACTCGGGCTTGTACTCCTGCAGCGCCGAGAATTCCGAAGGGCGGACACAGGGCGAGACGCTTGAGCTGCGCGTTCAACGTGAGTCTCAACTCCCAAAGAGATTTTTCTTCAATGTAGCTTTCGCACAGGAGGCAGCAAGGATGAAAATGAATGCTTTTATTTACGAAGTGCAGGACTACATACAGCTTTCATCCACCTCGATGGTGCTGTAGTTGTGACGCTCGACAAAAGACCTGAAGATCGTGGGATCAACACGGCAGTGGCGGTTCTATATCAATGGCGCAGAAATGCTAGCACAGTGTTTTGAAATTATGGAAGGGATACTGACACAAACTTTTGCGGCCGAAGTATCCGGCAGGGTAGATTCCCGTGAACATTCGTCTATCATCTGCAAAATATCAACTGCGAACTTGGAAGGTATAATAAATTATTTTAAAGTTTGCGTGAGTGCTTTACTCTATCATGCCATTACGACAGTCGAAGGGATCCTTCGGAGAACCGCAACCTCCCTTGCGTCACCACGCTGCAGTCAATAAAACAAGTTTTGATGGCGTCCTAGCCGCCATTTATTTTTTGCTACGTTTGTTCATGCAGTCTATACTTGTCGACAGCTGGTCGCGAGTGCGTGGACGGGGCACATGCTTTGAAAGTTTTGTGTGTGGCGACACTGCAGTCCCGTTTATATTTGAGTGTGATCCTTAACGCGGACCGTGCGGAATTGTAACAGTTCTGTGTGCTGACGTGGTCGAGAGCTTCACACGCTAGGTGGTGATAGTTGCACCCGGCGACTTCTCGTCCTTGGAGCTCTCTCAAACCAAAACTGAAACTGATTGATAATGAAGGACCAGTGATTATTTATCGGTCGCGAGCGGCAGCAAACAGTGTGTCATGTTAGGACCAACAACACATTGCAGAAGAAAAATGCGAGGCCACAGTTTTTGGGTCAATACCTCTTTAAATGCACGGGATCATTACCGTAGGGACTTCAAATAAAATGTTTTAGTGCCTTTGAACGATTAAAAATAGCGATTGAAAGTGTTAGGATCTCTCCAAAAATTGTGACAGTAGTGTCGGTGATGGCCACAAATTAAATCATCTTTAACGTGTACACGTAGGACGCATAATCTCATCACGCACACCAGCTCTATACGGGAAACAATAAAAATACCGCAAGCTGGCTACACCTAAATTATGTCATTATATATTTTTAGTAAATATACAATAATTATCCGGACATAAACAGAACGCCATAACACAGCGTTGCATGCCATTGACTACATTAAAATTCTACCCATTGGAACCAAGAAGCGATTGAATAACCAACCCTTTCATGGTCCAAGGGCGAAAATACCTTTCATAAGCGGAGCACTATTGCCCCTTTTTTGCCTTCTGTACAACGGCGTTACTGAAAAAAAGTGACAAGGAGAAAAAGTGACAATAACGTGTAGTATCTCCAACTGAAAAGCCCTCGCTGAATCCTCACGCTGACGTGCTTTGCAGTGAAGGCGAAGCAAAGGCAAGCTTTGAACTAGCCTATTGTAGAAACAGATAGAAAAATTGCTCTATGAAATGAAAAAACTATTTCAAAACTCTACCTCGAAAGAAAAAGTATCTGAAAAGAAAAAGTGCGTGTCATTTACCGTCGTGGTCTATTCACGTCACCTGATACCAAAGTTGGTACATGTGGAGCTAGCGAAATGGCTGTTAGCGCACTATGAGTGTAGCATGTAGTCATGTTTTAGATGACACGAATGTTATTATTATCATGTCTGGTGGTGTTATTTATTTTCGTCATCCATTCACGTGCGTAATATCAAATTTGGTAAATCTCAAGCAAGAGAAACAACCGCGAGCACATCATGAGCGTGGCGTGTAGTCATGACTAGTCGTAAAATTTAAATAGTCACATGTATATCATGATTTACCATACCAGTTTTGCAAAATATGTGAACGGAACCACCACAGGAGCAGCAAGATCATGAAATGTAAATCATGACATTCATGAAATGCATGTCATGATTTTCACGTTCGATTAGACAATTATGTAGTTATGTTTGCAATAGAGTCTTGCTATGCCATACCAGTTTTGGTAACGATACCATTACTGGGATGGTCAGTAGAGCTAAAAGACGTCGGTGCCTAGATAGATAGATAGATAGATAGATAGATAGATAGATAGATAGATAGATAGATAGATAGATAGATAGATATGCTCAAAATCGGCGACGTTCGGTAAGAAGTGCTTCACATTTACCATGTAGAAAAGCTATTGATGCACCATTTAATCGACATAGATCTCAATTTTGAGGCGTTTTATGCCGACTGTTTTACCAACAATGCTGAAGGTCTGGTAATGTGTTTTGTACTGTCAAAAACGCGGATGTCTCTTTTTGTTCAGATGCATACTAACAGTGTATAGACGCCTGCAGCAGACTGTCTGTTTATTTTAAAGGATAGAGCATGGAATCATACCAGTAAAGAATTTTCAAAAACACGTGCTTATGCTGGATAGGGCATTACAAAACATGGCTTCCAGGCCAGTGCTTCTTCTAGCTTATCTTGTTGGTATGCGAGCATGGAGCAAGCGGCCAAGTGCTGGCAATACGACAAAGAACCCAAGATTCTTGGTGTTGTCATTTAAGAGAAATAAAAAAGCAAAGAAAAACTGAATTCGAGACCACCAGATGTTTTGTCCGGCAAAGTGAGCGCGATAAGAGCACTGGTTTATTGCAAGTGCCTCGACAGGGAGTTGGACAACTTTCCTGTCGCTGTGTATAACTCTATATTGCTTAACGTTCTGTGACGACCCTTTCAGGGTTATTTCTTGCCCCAAGGCTGTCTCCCCTCGTATTCACTTGAGAAGGCTGTTAAGTGTCTGTTTTGCTTGCTTTCTTATACACTTTGGTTTATTACGATGTCTTGCTCCAAGTCTCCATGTATAATTGCTTTTCTGAGCCTTTATATTTTCCTTCGTGGAGGCAGCCAATGAGCTTAAGACGTTGTGTACCATGTTTAGGAGCTTCCTTCTTGTGCTCGCTGCTTGTCCTATATCAGCAATGTTTGCAGCAATGTTGCCTGTAAACTTCTGCGGTCGTGCTCAAGGTCACCTCTCCAGTGGTTCCAAGAAAGCTCACTGGATGGCACGCCACCACCCGACGTGTCGGATTTCTACACTTTGAGGTAAAAGGGTGTTAATAGGGTGTGTGGTTCGTCCTTTTAAAGACTAATAGGGCTGCCACAACCATTTTTTACCTTTAAGGACTAACGGCACTGGGTCTAGCAGTTAGTCCTCACAGACGAGCTCAAGGGACTAACAGTTAGTCCTCACATTTACCCTCTTGTGAGTAACCAATATTTCCACAATTCACCTCGAAGGACTAATATTTAGTTCTCACATTTGCACCTTATAGAGCAACTGTTAATCCTTACATTTACACCTTACCGGGCAACCGTTAGTCCTCACAGTAGCACCTTGCCGGACGAACGGTTGATACACTCAAATGCTCCAATCGGATTAACTTTTTATTCCTAGTTCAAACATTGTTTTTTGTTTATTTTCCGCCAGGTTTAATACTTTTTTTCGCCAGTTTTTCAGTGCAGTCAGCAACAAATCGCGCAGAAAAACAACACGCGAAAAAGTAAATTGGCCACCTATGTGTAACTGCTTTCGCAGTAACGGCAACAACGAAAGACAAAGTGAGACATCAAAATCTTTATATTTCTACATACACATGAAGTTTCTCCATTCTTTTAAGTGAATTCATGGTGAAGTGTACAAGTCTAGTCTCATTGTCAAATCTTGTTCACTCTTTGGGGAGCTCCTCCGAAGGAAGCGATAGATGACAGGCATTGCTCACGCCAGCGCACGCAGCCTTCTGCCTTTTGTGTTGCCATGGCTGCACGTACAATAATATAGTAAAAATAGTTAGACACACGTGACAGAAGATGAAGATACACGCATGTGACAAGTACGTCCACGTTAATATAAAAAGAAGCGTTAAAATATGACACAAAAGTAACTTTACCTTCAAATCTCGCACAGTCCTTCTGAAGCTGCTCTGACGAATGAGATGGATGACAGGCATCGCAGACGTCAGCGCACAAAGTCTGCAGCACGGTGTGTGCCCTCGGCTGCACAATAAGTATGTAAAATTGTGAGTCACACGTGACAGAGGATGAATACAACTGCATATGAGAAATATGTGCAAAGTGAAAGGAAAACATACGTGAGATATGACATGCTAATAATTTCACCGTGATGTCACACATCGTCAAATACTCATTTCGATCCCCGTAGCGCAGCAGCTTAGGAGTGGTGACCGCAGCCACAGCTCCGCGAACCACCGTGCCGCTAACAAGTCAGCGAGTCCTGAGTGAGCGACGTCGTTCAGCTCGAGCAAGTGAACGTGAAACCAAACACGGCGCTGCACGCGGAGTCTCTGCCGCCATCGAACTTCGAACAGGAGAACGAGCGTACGCTTGGCCGCCGCCACGAACAGCGCCGAGCTGGTTCGGAGCTAGCGCCGATGAAATCGACGGTAATGCGGCCCTTTTCCAGAAACTCGAGCGAGTGCAGTGCGCAAACGTGAGTCCACCGCCACGGTTAACGGACGGCGCCGAGCTGCTTGCGACCAACTGACGGGAAATGCAACTGTAATGGCGAGCATTTTTCAGCGAGTTCCGACGCTAGAAGAAGCCCCGCCAGCCTGTGCTGGTGTACTTACAGCGCGCGACATACCACAACCGAGCTCTTTACGAGAACACGCAGCGTGTTTTCGACGACTCCCAACACAGCGACAAGGTCTCAGCTCCATATCGTCAGCCCGGAGCTCATCGCGGCGGTGAAGACAGGCGAGCACTCGATTAGCGAGCGTACGGGAGGCCGACGGCGATGGCGGCCGATTTCTAGGCGTTCACAAAGCACAAGCGAACTGCAGATGCCGAAGCTGACCTTCGCGATGCATTTCGTGCGTGCGATATACAAAACGACTGAGCCCATTGCTGTCAAGTACGATCCGATTCGCACACGCGACAAGTAGAGTAGAATAAAGAATGATAACCTACTTGCCTTAAAATCTAGCACTGTCTTCTACCATGAGTCAGACTGATGTATATATCCGGTAGGCCTGTTGTCTTCTCGGCCGCAATATTAGCCTCCCAACTTTTGCTGTCGTGTGTTGGTCATGACTATCTTGAAGCCAAAGATATACAGCGCGACGTGGCGACGTGTCGAGACTTGCTCCAGACTTCATGGGTGCAGCGAAACGCAAAAGCAGCACTCCGAGCGCGACGCAACGCGAACCATCGCCGGCAAAATATGGGGAACGACTGAGCCAGCAGACGAGGAGAAGGAGGATTGGTCACCTTGGCAACGCTTTTCGCGCTGCCTGCAATCCCCAGGCGGCTCATTCCTTTGGAGCGTGTTTAAAGAATAAGTGGTTTCGCGCTGCAGGCTTCCCTCTGTGGTTGCTCCTCAACAGTCTATCCGTTCATCGCGAGCCCCTATCGGGCTCCGTTGCTCTTTTTTCGGGTGATTTTGCCTTAGAGGGAAGGCCCGCGAACTCGCCTCCTCGAAGTAAATCTGACAGAAAGGGAAGTGAGGACAAAGGTGTGTGGTCGTTACTGTCTCCCTTTGAGAAGGTCACCTCTATAACGTCACACGGGGGATGGGCAGGAGGAGAAAAAAAAAAGGAATGTGAAAGAGATAGGAGAAGTTGAGGGTGTCAGTGGTGTTTGGTCTGTCTGCACGCGCGCGAAACTGCGCCCCCTTCCAAAACGTCAGTTTTCCTCTGATTATAAGAATGCTCACTAGACAGTGCGTGCCACCCAGCTGTTAATTTCTATTTCTACAACGTATAAACTATGAAAAACATGGTGTTAATACACTGAAAATATGCACGCTGAGTTCGAAAATTAAAAACAAGCATACACAGTTCCAAAAATGAACCGTCCTTCTTGTGTTTACGCTTGCGTGTTTTTATTTGTAGAACCTGAAAAATGCTTTAAACCCCCTTCTGCCTCCCATTTTCTCAAGATGTTTTAAAGTGTTAATAATAATAAATTTATCAGTCTGGAGACTACTAACATTGACCTGTCATCATTCTGACTGAAAGATAAATGCTATAATAACACTTTGCTTCTTGTAACACGGTTTATGTTTTTTTATTATTGCTACAAATGAGTATGTAAGAGATGCTGCAACACGTGATGAATCTCGACACTTTATTCTTGATTGATTTAATTGATATGTGGGATTTAACGTCCCAAAACCACCATATGATTATGAGAGACGCCGCAGTGAAGGGCTCCAGAAATTTCGACCGTCACTTTATTCTTCACGATCAAAGCATAACGATGAAGGCTACCTGCGTCTTAGCCACCCGGCGAGAAGACTCGTGCTCTTATAGCGCGCACCTCTAGCTCCGAGAACAAGCAGCGTGAGAGGCGCAAAGCTGTGACTAAATATAATTTGATAATTGATAAAAATGAAGGCACCACAAGGCTCTCCGCCCCCTGCCTCTTTTCGCGATTTGAAAGGTATGTGCAAAAAAGCAAGAGGGACTGACACTATGTGCGTGACCGACAGTGTGGATTTAGTCCATGAGGAAGTCCGAGTTGTTACTGTGAATAACGCTGTGTACCAGAGAGATCCGGCCGGCGACAGTCGAAGCCGCAGAGCGGATGAGGTGCGCGCCGAACATTTTTTGTAGGCACTGATGATGCAACCCTGCGAAGTCCTTTTGAAAACTGGCATCAGGGACACCAGTGGTAGGCACGCAAAAACTGACTCAGTGCGGATGGTGCGGAGTGCGGTGCTGGCTTGTGGGAGCAGGCGTCGAACGTGGTGCGTATTCGGCATAGACGTGAGTTTTAGTGAGAACTCGACGCTTCCTTTGCGCGGTGTGAGCAGGAGTACACAGGACAATGATGACTGGTGCACCCTGCTGGAAAAAAAAATGGCAGCATATCCACGAAGTGAATGATGGAGAGAGGGCGAAGCATCCGTCTGTTCATTCGTTCTTGCTTCCATCCGTCCGTGGGTGCGTCTGTGTGGCCGCCCGTGCGTCCATCCACCCGTCCATGCGTGCGTCTGTTCGTGTGTCCGCACGTTCATCTGTGCGTGCGTCCCTGTGTTCATCAATGCATCCGCTCCTGCGTCCGTACACGCGTCCATACGTCTGTGCAGCCGTCCGCGCGTCCGTCCATGCATCTGTCTGCGTGTCCGTTCGTCGACCTGTTCAACACTCCAAGTACCACCATCTTGCATGTTTTAATGATATACTCCTCATATAGAAACACCGCCATCCAGGGGAGATTCCAAGGACTGAGCGAGAGGAGGCACACGCACATTTTCTTACGGCTTGCGCGTCGTGTCTACTTCCCACCTTTAACCACTTCAAGTTCATGGTATATACTAGTTCACTGTATTCATGGCACTGCGGCCCAACGCTCGCTAAAGCTTCCTAAAACCAAGGAGGTTACGCCCAGCGAGTATAATGCAGCACCCCTTTCTTGTCAGATTGTGCTGAATGTACATGCCAATGGCTGCTAAGGGGGAATGAGAGACAGGAGAATTCGGCTTTTAGTTAACGCGCACGCTGTGAATTTTTTATTGTTCAACAACGCAAAGAAGAAATCTCCCACCTACACCACCTTGGTGGTCAAAATGTAAGACTGATTACACACTACGACTACTGCTACGACTACGAGGAACGAACGGGTTGCGCTATAAGGAGCTTCGCCCCTAAAAACGCACTGCAGCGCACACTGTGATTTTCGCATCGGCTGTAGAGGCGGCAGGAAGGTGCGCTGAACGAAGATGAGCAGGTGACACGAGAAAGAGGTGTACATGGGTCGATCGCACCGACGTGAGCAAATCTGTCTCATGCTGAAGGAAAAGGCCCCGGACTCAATCACCACTGGACAGGACTGCTGCGTCGTCGAATGTTGTATAATATGTGCAGAGTCCAAGCTCTTCAATGCTTTCCACAGAGATGTTCGGCGGCAAGTCGACATCCGCAGGTGACCTGGGCTCTGCCAGATCAAAAAACTCGTGAATTTTGCACGTCACTGCCTTGGGCGGCCAGCATAGCAGATATTTGGACTGGCATGGCGTGATAGTCACATGCATGCGTGTGCATTGAGTCATAGCTGGGTTGCTCCACGGTGGGCATAACTGCAGCGTCGTCCACAATCGTCGCCATGTTGCGGTAGTTTCGCTTCTGGCGTGGTGAATGGCAGCTGGCTCGGTTAGGGTGTCGCCTGTGGTGTTAGCTTAGAAGTAAAAGGTGTCGCCAAACTGAATGTCCCACACAGAGTCAGTAGGCGCTGAAGTCATGCTCAGAGATGTGTCCGCAGGCATCGACCACTCAACCAAAGGTCGATCTTTGGATTGCGTATGCTACGATACATCAGTACAGTGCTTTGTCGTTGGAAGGTCTTCTACCTCATTGTTGTGACATATTGCTAGACGGGATGCGGTCAAGGCATACTGCGAAGGTGGCTTGACTTGCTTACGTTAGGCAAAGAACAAATTTCCGCGTTCGGTCAATCACTAGTTGGAGGCGATCATCAGCGACGCAAACCTGTAGGACAGCGTCGCACAGTCCGTCAGCTGGGCGGGGTCTCCAGGAAAAATAGGTGAGGAGTTCTTTGAAGTCAGATGAAAGGATATACTACAGGACCTCTAACATAAACTCATGGATTCAAATGTTGTTTGGCGCAAAGGCAGGCTTGAATGCCACGAACAATGTATCGACACAGGCACAGTAGGATGCTGACAGCAGTGGGTTGAATTGCGCCTACCAGGCTTGGTCAAGGGAGGTCTGTGGGCCAAGTGGTACCACTCACTGTGGCGCAGAAAAAACTTGGAAGCCACAGGCCTCTGGAAGCGGGTGGTGGGTGAGGTCGTAGCAGGCCAGCGCCGCAGAGTAGAGGTCATCGTAGGGCTGCGTGTTAGAGTTTGAGGTGGCAGCGAGGTGATGGAACTCGACTAGCAGCGCGCCGAGCAAGATGGCGGGCACAAGCGGCTAGTCCGTGATGCCATTCACCGTGAGAATGGCGTCGAGCTGCATAAACCATATTTTCTGGTCGGTCGTTCGGAATGCTAGCACTGGCGGGCAGAGTCATGGAAACACGGCTGCTGGTGGCTCGTTGAAGGGCCCGTTCTCCGTGTCATCACTTGTGGCGGGAGGCACAGAGACGTGTTGAATCTCACCACTTTATTCTTCTGTGCCTACGCAAAGGGGCAGCGGCTGCGTCGTCCGTACCGCCAGGCGCGAGGACTCGTTCTCTTCCAGCGCATGCCTCCTGTTCCGAGCACGAGCAGCGTGATAGGAACAGCGTTGCCTCTAAGAATCGATTACGAATGAGGAGGATTAGGGCACTACAAAGACTTTCTGAAGCCTTCCTGTACAGCACGCTTTATATATAAAAAGTTTTTGCTACTACGAGTCCTGGAAAAACTACAATTAAAGGCAGCCTACGCGTAGTGAGTTTGTCAACAACTACACTATTTTCCTTTCGGGTAAATAAATGCAGACAGTTAGGCCAGCACTGATCTCTACATAAGGACTCTTGCAGTCTCAGATAATCAACAATACGAAAAGCTGTTGCTTAACATAAGGAACTGCAGTACAGGGGTGTTCAGTCAGGACAACTGGTACGTTCTTCCACTTTGCTTGGTCGTCTCAGCTCATGACCGCCAACCCATCGATTTCACACGCAAGCATACAGCACTGGGAAGTCTTGATTTCTTCGTGACAACGCGTTGGGTGGCCGCGTCACTCCACCTTTTCTTGACACCTGTAGGTAACCCAGTGAATGCTTTCAGATGCGAAGCGGCTCTTTGACTAGCACGTGTAAAGCTGTCCATTCATGTCTCCGTGCCAAGGTGCCGCACCTTGTTCTTCCCTTCGCAGTTGTTTAAACGGTGCCAAGTAGGTCAAGTTTCAACAGCGCGTCGACGTCACTCTCTCCTTCACCATCAGCAGCCGCTGGTTGCTAGGTGTTGTTCCTCCGCCTGGTCGCGACACACTTCTCTCTCGCTTCACCTTATTCGCCACCCGCAACGCTCGACCGCACGTCGATTGCAAACACTCTTTCGGCTCGTCTATCTGCGACGAAACTTGCACGAAGCCAAACCCAAACCTTCCTGAAATATCTGCGTTTCAAAGAAACGGTTATTCGAATAAAGGCCACACCAAGTTTCACTTCAAGCCATTCTTCCAGCACCCCGGCCGACGCCCCTATTAGCCGGGTCAGTGGCGTGCGCACAGCTGCTGCTTCGCATCCCATCATGATTGCCATCGGGTAGATGGCACTTAATTCTTTTATTTTAATAAATGCTTTAGCTCACTTCCTTTAGGGCTGACTAAGCGGTTGGTACAATTTCCTCTTTGTCTGCAGATTTAATAGTCGCTTCACGCAGACTAGTGTACGTATATATACGTATAAAGTCGACATTTTTCGACATTTACAAACGAGCCATATATTTATTAGATGTCAAAGGTACATAGAAACGTTCTCACATTCCGAATGAAGCTCAAAAGACGTGCGGATCACCCACTTTTTCGTGGCATTTTATTCCATAGAGATATATTTTACAATACGATTGTTCTAAATTGTTATGTTTTTCATCTCTTAAGTGTATGATGATGACAATTTACTATATATATGTTGCCAAGTTACAGCGTGGACGGGACGAGCAGCGGCGAGGCAGTGAATTCTACCCGCCAGAAACATTTTCACTAAGTATTCCGAACACGTCGAACCTTAAACGAGAGTGACCACAGCGACAGAACTCATACCACCCTTAGGAAAACGCACTGGAAGTGTCGCAACGTGGCCGAGGTTATAGACCCCGCAACACAAATTCGTTACCCAGTCACTATCAGCCAAAGTTTACTCCAAACTTCAGCAATCTTCAGCGTCTTCACTGACATTTCGAACGACAACGGCGACACATCCAGTGTCGGCTACCGTATTTAGGTCCGAAATATTTTCAGACGAAGTTCAAGCGTGGAAGAGTCTAACCACCATGATGCAGCCAACCCCGCCCACCTGAAGCACTGTCGGCAGCTCCACGCGCTCGCAGTCATGGCCGAGTGTGCTCGGGGCTCAGGGCACGAGGAGCTAGCTGTAAGAAGCACAGGAAGGTGAAGTAAAAACAGCTGGCCCAGGAACGGGTGCTGTCTGTGTCGTTTATTCTTTGACATCATATATAAATGTATTTACCTTCACAAATCGGGACTGCGCAGCAGGATATAACCCACGCGATCACGTCGCCTAGTTGAACCAATTAGGTGACGGCACTGCAAGAAGAACTGAACAAAACAGATCGTGAAAGTTATCCTTCCTACTTAAAGGAGAAATTTCAAGCACTCATTACAATGGGCGATTGAGTGTACGACCGAATTAGCTTCCTTATAGGGTTTATATTTCATAAATACAGTAAAGCCATAGAAGTACAAAAAACTCGTAAACTGTTCGAAACTGCTTTTTATTAGTGCGAATGGCTTTTAACGAGCTGACGTAAAAAAGAACGAAAAAGTACATGTTTTAGTGACTTCACCCGGTGCATCTGAAAAAGATAAAGACCACGAAGGCGGCAGATCTTACCTTTTTTTATTGTGGTTCTGTGATGTCTTCCAACAAACAGCGGTAATGAATGAATAAACAAAGAGATACAAGAGACTTGATAACGAGCTTGCCATAGTGCAACAAATGTCCAATGCTTTAGGCCATCTTTGGCTATCCAATATTTAGCATTTTCTTATTTTGATAACAAATATATGAACGCTCCGCGCACATACAGGCCATCACCGTCATGGTGAGGCTCTGTATAAAGCTGAAGGGCGATGACATTGCTGCGCACGTTTTGTGCTCAATGTTACCTTACAATGGCAGCCGAAGGTCATGGACGAGCGGAGAGGCTAACGCGCTAAACGTCCTCAGGGGTTTGGGATTTGAGCTGCGTGCCTTCAGCAGGATGAGCCTAGTGATAACTATGCGCAGAGGTTCACAGATGGTTCATACATTTATGCTTGGTGCGTTCTTATTACTGGGTTCTATGCAGTCTGCCGATATGGGCGTCTGGTTGCCATTTTTTCGTTTCCACGACGGACAGAGCCTGCCGTGTTCCAAAGGGTACATGCGATAGTTCCCGTAAGGAAGGAACCACACTGTCTGAAGCCTGCGTATAACAACACTATAGTTTGGCTCAATTAAGGTTGGTTCATCATCATTATCACTGGGTTATCGATTATATACACAACGATGGTGCCTTCGCTAAGTGTAGCAGCCGCTTTTTCCTACGCCCGCGTTAGTTGAGGTTGCGCCAGGTCAGATTATAAAAAGTGGAGCTCATAAACCAACTTCTTACAGCAAAGCGACTTCTTGTGTTCAAATTGATCCATCCGCCTTAAGAACAAAATTGTGACGTTTTTCTTGTCAATCCAACTTCTCTTCCAAAACCGAAATACGTGTAGAGAAAGAGCCTTCGCTGAGATTTTGGGTGATTCTGGGTGCAGCTGCTACAATGTACCCGGCTCACAATTCACCAAATTGCCATGTTAGAAAGTGATACTGCGATACCGAATAAGGCAATTGTATTTTAGTTTGTTTCACTATTGCTTAAAGTGTGCGATTGTGTGCAATTTATGCAAGTTCAGTATCAAATAGCAGAATGTGCTTAGTGTGGTACGTTGAAGGAAGCAACAAAAGGGAGAAGGCAGGGAGGTTAACCAGAAAGACATCTGGTTGGCTACCCTACACTAGTGGATTAGTGAAGGAAACAAGAAAGTTGAGAAAAAGGGAAGAGAGGGGAAAAAAGGAGAGACCGGCAGTAATTTCACAGTACCTTGGAAGTGTTGAAAAACATATTGAACCAAGTGGACGGGTAGAATTGGGCAGCTCTAAGCCGCATACGATTCGAAAAGAATACAGATGCTGGTAAAATGACATCTGAAGTTGGTGGCGCAGCCAAGGCATAACACACTGAAACCGTGCCCTCACCCCCCCACAATTTATTTTTTTTTGCCATGACGTACATTGCACGAAAAGACAGTCGACTACATCTGCCAGATTGGTCCTCATTTCAGATGAAGAGAGTGCCTCCCCCCCCCCCCCAAAAAAAAATGCTGCCTACGCTCTTGTTTTAAATACGATACATTTATTCCCATAGTAAATTCCAGTAGAAACAAACGCAAGCAAATATCTTAGCAGTGTTGCATTACCTCGTTTCTCCTCATGATACGCCTTTGAGAAAGGTTATACTAGGTCAGAACATAGCTGATCTGTTTTATTATGCAGCTATGAGAAAAATTGATATCTAGTAAAGGGTTGCTGCTTCATTAGCAAAGCTGCGCCAAAATCTTGTATTAAAGTTAAAAAATGCATTTTGTACAACCATTTCAGCCTAACCCGATCTGTGTTTAGAGTGATTACGGTAGTAGCACAACCTAATAAGCCTCAACTTCAAATTCGAGAAAGATGGCTGAATATTACCAGATGTCAAGAACTGATGCAAACACTAATTGACAAACATTCACGGTGTATGAGTTTCTTGACGTTGTGCGGCAACCTTGCCAAAAGGAAAAGCAATATTCTGGATTACATGGACACACTTGCAATACCGATTGGGTCTTAAGACACGTTCTATAAAGACGGCACAGGACGAATTCCAAAGTGCTGCTACAAACTAGCAGATCTTGGGTTTTGAAGCCTGAGTCAAAGCTAAAATACTTGCACTGCAAACACAGGTGCTAATAAAAAAGGGCTGCGAAGTTTGTAAAGACGATTGCATAAGCTAATTGTGACATCTCTCGTGGAGACACGTTCTGGGATACAAGTGGTTTTAATCATGAAAAGTGATGCAAGCGTACAAAAAAAGGGTACATGTGGCTCCTCTGTTTTAGTTACGTTCATTGTGAGAAGAACAATGCTTGATTGGAATAAAACTGACATTTATTTCCAGCATTTCAAGGAGAACTTCACTACAAAGAATAATATACAACTTTAAATAAGAAATTTTGCTACTTGATTTCAACAAGACCAAGTGCTTATATACCAAAGGCAGTGTATTGTATGATAGAAATTTGTGAATGAATTTGAATGCGCATAATAGGATGATTACAAACAGGACATCCTCTATTCCTTCAATTTACTTGAAAAAGTATTATCATTTCCAAAAAAGACAATAAAATATAATTATGTATTTAATAGCAATATAGTTAACAGTCTCGCAGAAAGATTTTAATAGGAATTGCTTCTGAAATCGTGCTTTCTGCAGCTCATAAGCGTCAAATATTTGTAGAAGAAAAAGATCAGTTAATGCTTAATATTGCGTGCTCTGCACAAAAGCCATGGGAAATAACTGACAAACGTCTGCTGAATATGTTTTATGTTCTTTGAAGGGTTCATATTTCATAAAAACAGTGGAAGCCATAGAAGTACAGCCCACTCCTGCGATATACCAATTTGGGCTGCAGTATGTAAAAATAAATAAATAAATAAATAAATACGTGTAACAATAATGAAACTTCGAGCTTCCACCTCAAAACTCGTAATTCAAACTAAAATTTCTGCTAGATTTTATATCCTAATGCATGGGTCCACAAATTATGACTGAATGACAGAAGGGGATTATGGAAACGAAGCCTTACAAACTGCTGCTGACAAACGCTCTCGAAATGCGGTGTCTATGCATATTTTCTATTGGTTATTTCTGCACTAATTGGTCGTTCAAAAAATATGTCGTACTTCAAATGAGATTTCACCCACATTTTCTATTTTATTTCAACTGCATATGCACTAATATACGACCTCTTTCAGTAGCGAATCTTGTTAGATCTTTTTAAAATATGCGCATGATGGCTGTCACTTCTTTATTTTTCTTTTCTGACATCGTAGAACATAACATTTTGAATGATCTTGGATATTCATGACTGATTTTGGTTGCTTGAGCACAGACGAGAAGTGTGAGTAATAGAACGTGAGAGACTGTCTCGCTCGTCAACAAGCGCTTTCGTGGCACTCTTTCGCTCCCTTTCAAATGTCTGAAACGTTCGTTTTGAAACTTCCTTTCGTAGTGCAGGCCATCAATCAAAGCCATGCTGCGGCAGACTCGTATATGTTTGTTGCTGCTGCGTTCATGCTCCTTGCAGTACACGAAGTATGGGAGTCTGGCTCGCATCACATAAAGGAGCCCCAGAGAGTGAAACGTCAAAAATACATCTCAGCATCAAAAAAAAAAAGCGTGAGTGCTGTGACCTTTTACCAGAACTCGGGTGTATTGTGTTATTCGGAGTACAGCGAGAACTCTGCCTACTCCATTTTCAGGTCTCACTTTTTTCGTGCGCCTTCAGTACCATAACGTTGAAGTTTGTGTTGAAGATAAAAAAAGGCGAAAACTACACAAAACGAAACGCAGTCGACCGTAAAAGGTGGTGTTGATGGAAAGCTCAAACGGCAAGCGTTTTCTGCGAATAGTTGGGGTACAATGTAACTTTATTTCATTCTTCACTTCACTGCACTTATCGGCATGGAAGTTTATGGCAGGGAGCTAAAGCTCTCTTATGGTCGCCTGAACTTTCGTTTGCAACATGGTACGTAGGGCACCTAAAGTTGCTTTATAGCTGAAGCTTTCAGCTGAGCGAGACAAGCTTATTCTGATATTGTTATTTCAACATCATGATAGTCAGCCTAAGTATTCCTCTTGCAGGGCAAATGCCTCTTCCATGATCCGCGAGACAGCCCAGCATGGTGCTTTCTGTTGCCACGTTATACCTGTGAACTTTTTTTTCTCATCAGCCCGCCTAACTTTCGGTATACACTTTGTGTGTTTGCCTTCTCTGGAAATCTAGTGAGTTACCCTTGATAGCCAGTGGTTATCATGCCTATGTGCAACGTGTGCCAGCCATGTCAATTTCTTCACTTAATTTGAAATATCATTTATACTGGCTTTAAGGACGATAGTCTTTTTTGAGCACCTTTAACGTCAAAACTATGGTCTGTCTGTCTTTCTGTACGCTTTTCTGCGTGTCGGCCGTAACGATGCCTCTAACGGCACCAAGAGTTACCTCAAACGGCCAACGCCATCCGCCGTGCCCACCAGTATCGCTCAAGTTTCAACGATCATACCTGCGCGACTGTCAATTGAAAAGCAGTTATTGCGTTTATCCGACGCACCATAACAACACGCCGATATATTCTATGTGTGCCTTTATACTAGAGAAGGCTCACATAAGTAGTTCTAAGGACCGTAGCATTTATTACGCTGCGCTGAGAGTGCCACAGGATGCTCAAAAAGGCAAGTGTTTCCAACGCTTTGCTCAGACGACACGGTGGTGGCACCGGCCCGTCGCCTTGCGTTCTACACCTTATCGCCTCCGAGACAAACGCGCATCTTTCTCCGTGGGTGCGCACGCCTTTTTTCGTTTTCGAAGATAACTGCCAGATGTCGCTCGTGTCTAACGTGCCTTAGAGAGCCTTCATGTGCGCGCGTCTCGCTCGTTTGCCTTCGCTGCACGGATCGAGACTCTTCAACACAGTGGTTCTAGATCAATATTCATCAATTTTCTCACGAAGAACCTCTAAATAAACGTTTAGTTCACTCTCTGCACACGCATGACTATCGTCTTTCGACGATACTTGCAGTGAAACATGCAGAGACGAGGCCAATCTTTGCCTTCGATCCAGTCTGCCCTCTTCTTGTTGTTTAATGTTACACGTATTATTTCGTTAGTTATTCCTATCACATTGTTATTAGATATATCTGTCACTTAGCTTGTTGCTACATTTATCACCAAGAAGTTAAACATATCACATTGTTGATTCAGACTGAAACGTTTATGTGAAAGTTTGCACAGTTCTCGAAACACCTTTGGTACCTCTCCACTAACCATAAAAATCGTAATCTTACCGCGTAAAATTTTGTCGTGGTGTAAATTGCAGTAACCCATAATGGTATGAATGGATAATGTGGAATTACTGTTTGATAGCAACACAAGCTGGGCTTCCGTTACCTATCAGGTGTCGCTTAGGTGCAAAAAAGAAACGAATTCTTCAGGCGCGGACAGAAATGCATCAACAAAAATGCACCATTCAAACGCGCTTTGATAACCCCTTTCTTGTACAATTTAAATAAGCTGCCCGCGTCTTCCCACAGGAGCAACTCGAGTAAATACGTCACAGAGTGGTAGTGACATAGAGTTTCATACAATATTACCTAAAGAAAAATCTTGCACTAGCGTCTATACGCGGGCTCCTTCAGCGGTGCCTGTGTCCCCATGAGATGTACGGGACTTGCTTCGGATCTGCTTCCGATGGATCGCCTTTTTGAGATTCGCAACACTTTTAAGCCCAGTGTAAAGCAAAATCATAATAAGTTATGTTTAAATTATACTTGCTTCTTTCTTTTGTACACAAAGTTTACTGCAAACGTTTTTGTGGCTATGCGGTACAAGTGAAACTTGAACAATGTACCCACCAGGGTATGCATTGCTCTGTCACTGCGTTCTTGATTCGGGATCAAGAATGAAGAAATATTAACACGATAGCATTATAGAGCTCGTGTCGTAGAAATTGCGCCATCGGCGTCGGCTCCATTGGTGGTGAGCGAAAAATCGGCCGTCAGCGAAAAAACCGAGAAACAAGCAAATATTGTAATATTTGCGTTCCCATTGAGGATTGAACCCGGGCTGTTCGCGTGGAAAGCAGGTGTCTTACTACAAAGCCACAATGATATTTTCAGCTTCTTTGGATAAAACACCACATAAATGCCTTATAGTGGAAAGAGTCTCCTTAAAGTATTTTGTTCGACAGGTGCCATGGCGAAAATAAACCATTCCGCGATTTAGAGGCGCATTTGGGAGGCCTCAAACTACGTCGGAAAAGGCCGGCATAGTGCAGCCATCGCCGCTAAACAGAAACGGGAACATTCAAACAGCTCTAAAAATGAACAACTATGTCCACCTAGCAAAACAAATCTTGCCTTTCCAGAGGCGTCGATCAAGCAAACAGCAAACGCTAGATAATGCGCTGTCATTTGTGAGACATTGTGCGACTCTTTATGTCAAGCGCGTGGCGTTTCTCTTGGAGGCCATGCGACTTTTGCTTTCAATTAAAAACCTGTGTGTACTATTCGCAGGTGTGCGCTGGTACAGTCTACTGTGTGTGCGCGCGCGCGTGTGTGTGTGTGTGTGTGTGTAAATACATGATGTCACGGCTACAGGCCGGGCAAGAAGACATAGGACGACGATGTGATGAGCGTGGACAGCACCCACGGTTTCTCCGAGGAAGGCGACATCGAAGTGGCCGCTCTGTTATATTAATACAGGCCTTGTTTTTCCTGGTCGCATCGTCGTCCTGCATCCTGTTATTCTCACGTCGCGACATTGGTGAAGGTGCTGGACTTCTCCATCTTAGACTTGGAACACCTCCGCGCCCTGGCACTTCAAGTCCATTACCACAACCCGTTCCTGCAGTGGATACTCCTGTCCACCACTACAGTCGCCGACAGCAGGGCCTTAGTCCCGAGGCGATAACCCTCGAACTTCTCCAGCAACACACCGTGCCTCGAGAACCACGAGTCAAAGCTGATTTCGTGGTATGTATTTCGGCAGCAAATTCTCGGGACACTCGCAAACACCGACCGCCGTGATTCTGCTCTGCAGCTCTTCAAGGCACGCATAAAAAAACTAAATGAAAGCGTCACCATGTTTGCGGAGGACATGACCTGCCTTTTTCAGCGGGCTGAACCGAGATACCTGAAGGTAAAAAACTCCAACATTTGATGACGGGCGTCAAAGAAGAGCTGTTTGCCGGTCTTCTACGCAACCCGCCAACAAGCGTAGCGCAATTTATGATTGGTTGGTTCCTCAACACCTTGGCGCAGCCCACCTAGGGGGGTAGGCCATGAATTGAATGGTGCCTTGCTTTTTAATTAATTCACTTTTGATAGGGAGGGTTTGATTAGTTAGGTAATATAGGTAATAATTTAAATTTGTTAGATTTCAAAACAAAAATAAAAGAACCTTGAGAAGAAAACGTAATAAACACACAAAAAAGAAAAAAAAATTGTATACACAAGACAACAGAAGTTATCTATATTTAGCATTCCATTCATTTAGGTTCTCGTAAAGAATTTGTAACAGTGGTAAAAACACTCGTGTGGCTGAAGCAAAATGCGACTGCGCCAAATAAAAGAATCACTGGAAGTGTCAAGTTTAAAGTCCTACTTCCGTTGGGGTTCCTCTTGTAGATTTTTTCTTTGACATTTGAATTTTCAGCATGACAAAAAAAAGTGCTCCAAAGATTCACTCTCATTACAACAAAGGGACAAAGGCGACTGTACCAGACCCAACCTGTGAAGGCAAAAGTTAAATGAAGGGAGTCGACAACGCGGCCTTGTAATTACTATTTCTTCCTTTCTTGATTAACACCACTTGTTCTTCCAAAGGAGCTTCAGGTCTGAATAGTCTGATGAAAATAAAAGAGGTTTTGTGAAGTTATTGGCCGTTGTGCGTTTTTCAAAGCGTGTTGTTGTGATATATTCTGAAATAGGCGAAATAGTTAAAACAGGACCATCAAGGCAAGATACAGCTAGTGCATCTGTATCCTGATTGAGAGCTAGACCTCTAAGGCCTGTTACGTGAACCAGTCGAACGAGTCGCACATGTATAGGAATGTGTGAGTAAAAAGTTTCTAAGGTACACGAAAAAGTTGGTGATCTTAAGGCAGTACAGACCGAGAGACAGTTTGTTAGAACAATCACCGCTGGATAAATCTTGGGGCAGTGTACGCAATGCTAGGACTATTGCTAGTAGCTCAGCTTGGTAAATAGGGGCAAAGTCGGGTAATAAAATTGAGAAAGCCCAATCTAGAGAGGATGATATGATTCCTACGCCAACCTTTTCTTAATAAACAGAAGCATCAGTCGCTATCACAATGGATGTTTCTAGATTGGCCAGATGAATTTCAAAATGCCATTTATATACTGATATGGTAAATGTTTTGCATTCTTGAGCATATATTATCAAATTCAATCCTAATTTCATCTACAGTGTTGAGCACAAATATTTCTTAAAGGTAAACTCTTAAGGGGTCCAAACGTTTCTGTGAAAATATTACTTGAGGGCCCCGTAATTTCGAACATCGGTGGTTGAAAAATGAGATCTGCTGGTTCATGAACACATACTGAGACCTCCGCCGAGGTGATGCATAGATTTTAAGGAATGTTCGTACCGTTAGCATATGAAACCTTTTGACAAAAGAAGGCAGGCGGGATAAGAGAAGGCAGGTGGAATATAGGTCTACAATATCTCAGTTACCTGCACTTGCCTATTAGAAAAAACATTCGAAGTATTTTTGAAGTGGAGCGTGCTTTCGGTCGATGCAAGAACAATAAAGACGCGATTTTAGTAAATTCTGCTTAACGGTGGTATAGTAACAGTGTTCTGTTGTTTAACCTCTACCCGAACAACTTCTGTTTTCTCATCACGTCTATCGTATGGCTTGAGGGTCCAATCACGTCGAGATACGATATTCACAAATCTGTCATTGAAATCAGTCGGAAGAGACGAAAAATAATAAATGCCAGGCCTGCGCGGAAGGCGCAGAACAGTCACAGCGAAAGCTAGCAGAGCGGCCTTTCAGAGCCTTACAAAACACACATTGCGTAGCTACTGTAAGAATACTTGTTTAATACCCACTGGGGAATCAATAATAAATTTTTGGGGTAGTCGGTTGGCATTCACTACGCTGTTCATTGTCAATATTCTAAGAAGCGTGGTATTCGCTGAAAATTTGTAAAAAATTTCGTGCCAATTGTTCATGCAGTGGCGGATGATAATGAGGAATTTTGGCTGAAGTGGGTATGCTTCACAGTTATTAGGTAAACACGAACAATCTTTTGTAATGGGTTTGATCATTGGACGACGCACTGGTTACGCTATTGGCATTGTGCGAAGACCGTTTTTTTTCGCTGTTTTGAAACGCTTCAAAAGTCATATTCACGCGATCCCGACATCAAGCTTGCCTAAAACGAGTTTGCTAAGAAGTCCCAAGCGCCGGCGTGGCTCAGTGGTAGAGTATTCGGCTGGCACCCAGTGGACCCGGCTACGAGCCCCACTGGCACCATGGCACTATGTTTTTTTTTTCTAATTTTGTGCGATGTGATTACGGACACCGGCGGCGGCGGACAACTACGGAGCCTCACGCTGTAGTTGTCCGCTGTAAAATAATCAGAATAGGGAAGACCACAGCCCTCAAAAGAAGTTGCTTAAAACACAGGCTAAGCAAAATTAATGTAATTAGTCAAACCATAACAAATCACATAACAAGTAATATAACATCGCACTCGGAGTACAACCTAAAGTACTGTCCAGTTGCATAACCTTATAGTTGGCATTTATTGAAGTCAAAGACAACGGATATGCCGAAAATCAAACTACATCAACTCAGACAACACCTAATAGAGCGAAGTACAGTCACAGGGACACAAAATATATGTATATATTTGAAGACTCAGATAACGCTACACGTTCCGGTCTATGGATTAGTGCATACTCAGCATGAAAGGAGTTCCTAATTATTTACAAGAGCACCACTCACTCCTGGATATTTTTTTATTGTCAACTTTGCACAATTTTCCAGGACACTTGTTTTACATAGACCAATGATGCTCCTGAGGCTAAAGGGGGGGGGGAAGTGGTTATGTTGTAAGAAGGGAAAGAAAAGAAAAGTGAGCCCCGTAAATGTCTGCTTCAGGGAGTGACACCTCAGCAGTAGCTCACAAGGGATGGGGGTGAGGAGGGATTAAAAGAACAGGAATAAAGGTGTAGAGAGAGAGAGAAAGAGAGATGAGGTAAGCGTGAAAGCATGAAAGCGACGACATGTTGAGAGGATAGGAGAGATAGGAAAGATGGAAACACGGTCACAGGAGTCTGAGGACGGGGCACCACTTGCGAGAGCTCTTGTCGGCGTCAGGAGAAGGCGTAGAGCAAGTCCAGTCGGTCAGAGCTACACTGTCGTCGGATGTCGGCGTCAGGAGATGACGTATGGCGAGCCCAGTCGGCCATAGCTACGCTGACGTCGGAGATCACGAGGGCACAACCGGTAGGCACGGAATCTAGCGAGCGAGTGGCTAAAGGGCGTAAGGGCCATTGTCAATAAAACTCGTAGTTATACGAGAATAGCCTTATCACGGTTACCTTGGAACAGATGGTTTTGATGAACCAACGTTTTTCAAAATATCCCTAGGACGAAAAGATCGTTGGTGGGCTTCACTTGCGTAGAAGATCCTTTGCTATATAAGCCGCTGAGCCGCCAAGCATTAGAAAATAATAGAAGTGCACATAGACCAAATTTTACCGTCATCTATTTTCTGTAATACACCACACAATGTACATAATGCCATATTTTTCAAGAAAGTTTATATGGTGCTCATGTGAAAAGGCTAAATACGCGGAGTATGAGCAAGTCACCAAAATTGTGAATAACAATTTTTCTCACCCTGGCGTGGGATCCGCCCTATCGAGGATGCCGGATTCTTTCCACAAAATTTCTTGCTCCACCTTCTATAGTCATCCGCTCTGGGGGTGTCTCGAATTGGGCGTGAGAGCGTGCGTGCTCACGCGTGCGTGTGTGCAGCTTTGTGTTGCTTTTCTCTTATCCCTCTATCCTCTCTACAACACCTACCCCCCATGCAGGGTAGTGAACCGATTCGTTGTACCAAGTTAACCATCCTGAGTTATCCCTCTCATCCAACTCTCTCCTTCTTCCGTTGTCATCCCTGCAGACGCCCCGCTGTGCAAGGCGAACCAGCGCGTGGTGTATGCAGCATCGCGGCACCAGGAGGTCGAAGTGCATTGCGAGGTCGAAGCAGACCCGAGCAACGTCACCTTCGAGTGGCGCTTCAACAGCACTCTCCAGCAGCGGCCCCTCAAGAGCTTCTGGGTAGAGGGCCCACGCAGCGTTGCCCGTTACATCCCTCACAGCCACACCGAGTACGGCACCTTGCTCTGCACTGCATCAAACCGCATAGGAAAGCAGCGACAGCCGTGCCTCTTTCACGTCGTCCAGGCAGGTGGGTTATATAGCCAATAACACGGTCCTTCATTGTAAGCGATATCTAGCCGTGCCTTCGCAAATCAGTGTAGTGCTCGAAACATCGTCAAATACGGCTTTACATAAAAAAGCTTTATTATTATTATTATTATTATTATTATTATTATTATTATTATTATTATTATTATTAGTTTGTCAGAATGGTATTAGTGGTAGTAGTAGTAGTAGCCCAAAAATATTAGTATTATGTCGTCATCGCGAAGAAGTGGCCCAGAATTTATTTACAACTACTGGTAGCATGAGACAAGCGTTGACCACAGAAATATTTTATTGGTGACGAAATCAAGAGAAGCCCGTGCTAGAACGTGGAGGCTCTGGATATGCTACTAAGTACATGAAGTGTTGAATTTAACGAACTTCGCCCCTACCGGAAACAGCATTTTTTGCATCAGCTTAATATAGCTAAGTAACTGCGTAATGAACACAGGGACTTCTAGATCTGCATTTTTGTGCCTTGCTAACTTTCCAGAAAAAAAAGAACGTTATTTTTCGTCGACGTCATCCATAAGTTTATGCTACGGGTAGACAGACACTATCGACGTATTACTAGCGGAAGCCCTCATCTGCTGTCATTCGCACGTGGTGCACGTAAATCGTCGTCAGCGACTCCAAGATTCATTTCTGCGATTTAGGCTGCATGCAGAACGCAGGGTCCCCAAGCACAGTGAACTGCGTTTGCACGTCATAGTAATGTTCAATGTAGTGGCGCTTGCTTGCACATGCTGGGTAACAGACTTTAAAATCACAATGTGTTAACAGCGTTAACATTGCATACCGAGGAAGTAGAAAATTTGCCTTCTGTGAAATCCCAAACCGTGTGAGTACTCATTTTATGAGTACTCACATGGTTAGGCCCCTTTTTGAATTTCAGTAATGAATTATTCAAACTGATTTTTTTTACTTGAAAATAAAGAGAGTATCGCACTCTTGATTTCCTTCTCATCTCTTACGCCATATAATGTATATCGTTTGGTGCTCCAATTTAAACCTTTAAATTTTTGTTGTCGCGATTGTGTCAACGCATCTGGAAGCAGGTCCACCGGGGCCCGTGGAGAACTGCTCCATCACGAACCAAACCGAGGGATCTCTGCACTTGGAGTGCCAGGCTGGCTCGGACGGTCACATGCCAGCCCACTTCGTCCTCTCCGTGCACGATGTGCTCACAGCCACTGTCGTCGCTAACTTCACTGCCAATAAACCAGACTTTTTGGTGAGCGCACTCTTTCACTTAGATAATTAGAGTTTCAAGAATTTTTTCGTGCTTTCAGCATCACAGATAACCGTTCAACGTGAGAAATATTACAAAAAACCTCAATGCTTAAATTATCGTGTGCAGAGCCCACCGACGGTCGCAGTCCGCGCCGAGTGTGCTTGCATGCCACGCAAGCCGAGTGCTAGCTACGAAAATGGGGCTGGTCGGAGCAAGTAGAGAACTGCATTTCTGCTCTAGTAACGTGAAATCTGGGGAGAGCAAAGGATGCAGACCGCTTTTAATTATAGCGCGAATGGAGATTCGCAGTGTGCGAATCTCCATTCAACTACGCGCAACAGTATTTAAGCACCGGCACTTCTTTTAAGTTCAATGTGCAGCGTCTATATATAAGAGGTGTCGGTGAACGGTCGCGCTGGGCGTTGTCTTTAGCGAGCAAAAGGGCCTTTGCGTAGTCAACGTGCGCCTTTCGTTCGGTCTCGCAACGCGGTGAGCGATGAGGTGGTGGCGAGAGGTAGCGAGACCTTTCTGGGCGAGTGAAGGTGATCTCTTTCTTGCGCTCAGGCTAATCAACCGTCACGAAAGCAGCAGTTGACGAAGCACACCGTCAAGCTGATCTTGTGGGGTGATTCGCCCCCGTCCCCCAAATAACAACACAGAGAAAAAGAACGCTTCCTTCTTTTAAAGGCATGAGCGCTGAATGACATTGTTGTTTATCTTACAAGCATTTCGTTCAAACACTTACTTCCCATTTTTTAGCATACTGAAAATAGCGTTCTAAAAATATAGCCGGTTTGAAATTGATGGTTCAGGCTCATGTGAGAAGTTAATTGAATATTCATTGAGCCACTGCATTGGTTTACTGATTTATATGTGGGGTTTAACGTCCCAAAACGACCGTATGATTATGCGAGACGCTGTCGTGGAGGGCTCCGCAAATTTCGACCACCTGGGATTCTTTACCGCGCACCCAAATCTGGGCACATGGGCCTACAGAATTTACGCCTCCTTCGAAATTGCAACCGCCACTTCCGGGATGTGATCCCGCGACCTGTGGGTCAGCAGCCCAGTACCGTAGCCACTAGACCACTGCGGCGGAGCTGAATTGGTTTACATAAAATAAAAATAAATTTCCTGTAACAGAAATTCCCGAAAATCAATTGAATAAGTTCACTGAACGTGGACTGTTTTCTTGTGAGCTGCTGGGATCCTTGCGGTACCTGGCGGAGCGGATGGAAAGCACGGTTTTTTCTCTGCATGGGCTCAGTGATTCGTTATGGCAGCTTGACGAAGTCAAGCTGTACAGCGTGGCACAAGAATGCCGACGTTTCAATGCCACTGCCAGAGATCTAAACTACTGATAATGGTTGCCTACAATTTTTTTCTTACGCCCTCTCTCTCCACCAAGGACATTGGTAGCTTCTCAAAACAAAAAGAATCACCTAATGCTGTACAATGCGTCTAATCAAAAAGGCCCCATTAATAGAGCAAAGTGTTTCACAAAAAATTGCCCCGTATCTGCTTGTTACACTACAAATGTCGTCGAAAGACGATAGAGTTGCGTCTGGAGGAAGTGCACAAAATGTTTATTTGATGTTCTGCGGAAGAAAATCCGTGAATAGTATTCTGTAGGCACTGCGTTAGAGTGCCTCGGGCGTGCAGCGGAGGCGAACGAGCGCATCAAATCACGTCATACGTGAGACATGAGTGCTATCTGGCCGTTAACTTAGAAAACGAAGCGAGCGGTGTGTGCGCCCGTCTCAGAGGTGATGAGGTGTAGGACGCAAGGCGGTGGGTAGGTGCCACCACCATGTCGTCTAAGCAAAGCATTGGAAACACTTGCATTTTCATGCAAGGGTTGCATGGTCAGCGCAGCGTCATAAACGCTATGGTCCTTAAAATGACTTATGTATGCCTTTTCTAGTAAATGACGCACATACAGAATATATACGTGTTGTGCTGCCTCAGGTATGCGTAAAATTGATTTTTAATTGACCAAATTGCGCAAGTATTAACGCTGAACTTCGAGCAATATTGGTGGATCCTGCAGATGGAGTCGGCCGTTTTGAGTAATTTATGGTGCCCTTTTTTTGTCAGGGTACTGATAGGGCAGAAAAACAGACAGCTGTACAGACAGACAAACAGACCAAAATTTTTGCGTCGAAGGTCCCCGAGAAAAAATGTCGTCTTCAAAAGTTGCATTATCAATGCACACCTTCGGAGATATTTTTTATTAGATGTTTTAATTACAAGCTTCTTGGATCCAGATTGGTTCGGTGCCCTGTTGTAGAGGCCGCGTTTCAAATGGGCGACACGAAAAACAAGGCGGGCTGGCTGAAATTTAGGAATGCCTAGAGTGCCTAAGATATGTGTTGCAGTCAAAATGAATCCGCAGCCACCAACTGTAACGCCTCTCAAGGTTCGCATGACGTAATGTAAACGTCCTAATATAGATTTTATTTTATTTGTGCCGTTAATCTGTGCTAAATATACAATATTGCACGGTAGAATGAATAAGTGTTCCTTCAGCGCGAACAAAATGGGGCGTCAGTGCTGTACATCTGTCTGTATTATCAAGTCTCTCGCTAGTTCAAGTTCCGCATAGGAGCCGTATGTAGGAGCCAAAGCCATCTACGAAGCAGAGCCTTCGAACAGAAATGTTCGAAGGTGCCTATAGAGAAACAGAAGAGAATGAAGTTACCAGCATCTTTGCTGAATGATCGTGTTTCATGGACAATTCCCACTCCCGTGCAAAAAACAAACAAACAAACAAACGCAATGTTATTGTACTGACTCATAAGCAACCAGCGCTGACAGGTGTTCTGACAATGCAGTAGTAGTGCACGTGTATGAACCTGTTATTCGTGATACATTTTCTTTGAAGTGTTTTTGTCAATAAACTCAGCTTTTCGTGAAGGATCGCTAATATAATTGTCATAGAATATAGCTGAAAAATTGTGGGAAAATTTCGTTCAAAGCTACGGGCCTTTCATTCATAGTAAAATCAAAATGACGAGCTCATATGGGTTGTTTGTAAAAGGCAAGCCATGAGCTTTTAACCCAAACAGGTATTTAGGAGCAATGCTGCGTTTTGCATATTATAGAAAGTAAATGGGGCTAAGACACAGGCCGCCAAACAAAATTAAGCCACTACATCTTGTAATCAATCATACATTGTTCGCTTTGCTTTATAAATAATGGTCGAGCACGTTGCGAAACAGAATTTTTTCGTTCTACGGGGTACAGATGGCAAACTACGGGGTAAAGATGGCAAACATATGAAACGTGTGGCTTTAAAACACTCCCGAAGTTGAGGATTTTGCGTTTTGAACGTTTGCTCGTGTGCCGGCAGCAACCACATTGAATAAGTCCAACTTGTGGAATACAATTTGGCAATCATTTTGAAAGAATCTTGTTTCAAAGTGAAGTGCCCAGCATGCTGACGCGTTTTTCATATTTCCTTGTTTGGAGGCTGATGAGGTGGATGAGTGAGGAAAGAATGCGCTTAGCCGGTGTCACATCTTACTCCTTCTTCGTTTGCTTTGCGTTTCTGGAGCTAAATAAAAGCTTAGTGAAGTGCTTCTATTCGTGTTTCCTGCGTTTAGTTTCAGGACTTCCACGAGTGCCTAAATTCGCACGCCACAAGCAGTTTGCTGAAAACAACGCTGTTACGCATTCCATACAGTCGCCTGTAACTTCAAGCAGCGTCATACTACCTCAAGTCAAATTTGTCGCTAGTTATTTTTAATAAACTACCTTCCCCGCCTAGTTTACACTATGGTCTATAGACTAGGTAGATTGGAAGCTCTGTAATTTTTAAATTCTGTTTTATGTCTTGAGCTGGTGACGAAGAAAATTTTACTGGAGCGCGCTCCACTGCCATAAGAAACATATTTACATAGTGTTCAAGTAAGTTTCTAAGTTTCAAAGTTTTGGCTACTGATAGCAGTAATGCATAGTATAAAGCTCATTTCCAATTACTGGAAGAAGAAACGGTCTAGCTAACGTAACTGTTGAACTATTCTACCAGTGTAACTTTCGGTAGTGGTACACAGCGAGACCTCCATCTGTGAATAAAATTAGTGACGCAGCGAGTTTCATGAAGCAGTCATTCACTATATGTAAAGCCTTACCATGCTGGGAGTGTTCCCATGCTTTATATTTCGGTGTGAGTGCGGGTAAACTTGGCCTAATAATGGAGGTGGACACCTCAACAAGCCATCTTGAGTGGCGGTATACACGAATGAGTGTGCTCACGATTCGCCGCTTCGAAACGCGCGATGCTGTGTCTTTACTTTCAAGTTGTGACTGCCAAGGAAGAGAGTTCTAATGACACAATAAATACTTGTGGTTGTATTTGTCTTAACAGGTTCACGACCTTCTTCCGGGTGTAGAGTACTTCCTAGTGATATCGTCTGTGAATGAGCGGGGCCGGAGTCCTGAGCTAACCATTCTGCCTCCGATTATGCCTCTAGTGGGCAAACTCACCATGTCAGGTAAGATTCAAATTAATAGCAATGTGTGATTGATAAGTGAATGAAAGTGAGCTGGTTCGTATATATTCATCTGAAAAAAAAAACAGTGTTATTTCAAAAACCGACAAGACAACATCGCTCGAGGAGAGCGCCAAACTTTATGTGATGTTTTTTGGTTTCTATTTAAATCAGTGATGTTTTTCAGGGGCTAAGCTCCTTTGTGTGTGGGTTTGTCCTTCCTCCGTTGTTGTCGTACGTAGCCACCAGTGGCACATACCCACTCTAGATCGGCTATGTGCCACAGGCAATGAGAGATGAGAGATGGCGGTACTTGCAGTGTTCACTAGATGGATGCACGGATGGACGCATGGACGGATGGACGCATGGACGGACGGACAGATCGACTACCTGGTGGACGGAGGGACGGTAGGACGTGCTGAGCGGGATCTGCCACACGCGATGCGAGATGCGAGATTGCGGTACTACAGTGTTCACTAGGTCGGCACATGGACGGATGAATAGACAGACAGTTTAAAAAATGGACGAATATATGGACGGATGCGCGGACGGATGGATGCACGAACGGACGGACAGACGTATGGACGGACTCACGAAATGACGCACGGACAGACGAACGGATGCATGGATGGACGCACGGTTGGTCGTGCGGATGGACGAATGCAAGAACGAACGGAAGGTTGGAAGCATGGACGGGCTGAAAGACGCTTCGCCCCACTCATCATCACTCACTCCGTGGATAAGCTGTGATCCTTTTTTTTTTTAAGATGAAGCCTTCAGATATACGTTTGTTTGTCCATTCACATCGAGTAAGCTGTACGTAGATTTTGATCTTAATACCCGTCACGTTTGTGTAGTGGTCATGGTGCGTGAGTACAGACCCGACGGCCGCGAAATTGAATCTTGGCCGCGTAGACTACATTCTCATTAGAGGCCGAAATTCTTGAGCCCCACGTAGTTAGATATTGGTTGCCCGGTAAAGAACACCACGTAGTCAAAAAAATGTTTGGAGCCCTCCATTAGGACATATTCATCATCAGATTGTGTTTTCGCGGTTCTAAACTCCAAATATTGGTATCGTTTACTTTGGAAGTTGAAATTATCTGCGACGTGTTTCAAGTTGGTCGACGCATATATGAGTTATGTCATAGCACATTGAAAGACATATTTCGAATAATCTTACGAAGATAACTTGCTATGCCACAATCACGGGAGCTGGGTGCACACAAGAAGATTATGTATGATTGTCAACTCAAGAAACTGCACCAAGCTCAGTGTGTATCCGTTACTTGATTGTCCGCAGCTGAATGATAGCATTCATATTAAAGCAATGCAGCTCGTTATGTACAACTACGCATTTTACGTTCCAAATCTGCGCGCGCGACTGCAAAGTGAGTTATATAGGTTACGCTATCCAACGGAACATAAATTTGAAGTTCATTGGGTATTTTTCATCATTATAGATTCTATTTATTCTGCCATATTCAGTCTCAAAGGTGCTGATATGTTTGCCGCCGGTGTGGTAGTTTTGGGAGCATATCAATCGTTCGAAAGCAGCGTCGTTCTTGGGCGTAGTTTGCTGATCAATAGTACCCTTAATGCAACTGCAAAGCTGATTTTCAGAAAACGTTGCCTTCAATTCATTGCGGTAATTTTAGCAAATCTAGGCTGATGGAAACCTTTTTTGCCTGATTATTTACGAGATTATGCCTAAGAATGGGAAGTTACGTTTGCATTATGAATGACGTTCACACAGGCTAGTGTTAGCAGACAGTATAAATAATATATTCAACAACATTTGAGCAGACTTACTGTCAGTGTAAATATTTGGTTCCGAGAGCCCATGCGCTATCACAACATAAACATTTGGGCACGTGATCATTGAATGCGGGTACAGTGGTGTTAGCATAATTATGCATGTATTACTCGTCCATTTTATTATCGTGATTTAGAGTAAGACTTAAAACGCACCCCTGCTGCTATAGTCAATTAGTTAGAGTTGATACCTTAGGAGAAGGGACCCGTAACCTCGCAACAGCTGACATCATGGCCCAGCGGACATCGTTTATTTAATAAAGTTTGGCAATACAGAAACAGCATATTCACGGAGTGAATGATGATGAGTGGGGCGAAGCGTCTGTGAGCCCGTCCGTGCTTGCTTCCGTCCGTTCGCGTGACCATCCGCGCGTACATGCATGCGTCCGCCCATATTTACGTGCGTCCGTCCGTGAGTCCATCCATTCATCAGTCTGTCTGTCTTTTCGTGCGTCCATCTGTCCGTACGTCCACGTACCTATCCATTCATACGTTAGTCTCTCTGCTAGTCTGTCTGTCCATTCGTCCGTGCGTCCATCTAGTGAACTTTCCAAGTACTGTCATCTCCCATCTCGCATCCTCTGTGGCACATACCCGATTTAGAGCAGGTATGTGCCACCGCTAGCTATGTACTACCACATACATATATACAAGGGATGGACAGACTTACGCTTTAAGTAACTTTGCTTCTGAAATGTTCTCAATTGTTGCACGTTTACCCTTGTTATGGTCATTACTTACCATTATCCTGTTGTTAATACAGGCAGTGAAGCTAAAATCTACTCCAACGTCTTGCTCATCGTGGTGGTCGTGTCCGTGTCGCTGCTCTGCCTGTTGCCACTCATTGTGTTCGCGGCGATGAAGCTGAGGAGAAGTGACTTCTTCAACAAGAGTGAGTATACGTTGTCTATAGCAAATCACGTACTTTCACTGGCCAACTCCACAAACATGGCGTGGTTTTTCTCAGGCAACATATTGCCATCTCTCTGCAGCACTTTCACTTCCCAACGTATTTAAGATATAGATGGGCCAAATTTTTTTCTTGCTAATAGATTTTCATAATGAAATTCATTTGCTAGTACACATATTGCTGAGCAAATAGAGCATTTAGAGCTAATACGGCTATGTCAAGAGTTCTAGGACATCCGAATATTTTGCAACGAGTTCTATGTAACTACCAATCTTAACATACTAATCTGTTCGAATGTTAGGGCAGCATGAATTGCTTGTATGCTTTTTGTCTACTCTAAAGCACATATTCTTACCACACTAGTCTCTATACAGTAAAATGATTGCACCGGCTGCAGGAGTGCACTATAGCAGCTTGAGGTGTGCCATGAAGCTTAGTTTCTGTGAATTGTTTTCACTGATACAAAAACATCAACGGTGGTGCAATGAAAATAACTAGGCAGACACAAACGTACTCATTCGTTCTAAAGTGCACATATCAAACAACGCTGACCATGCGAAACGATTCAGTGCGCACTAGTCGGTAGCTAACAGCAGGAGCATTAGGAGGTTGGGCCAAGTTTAGTTATCTCAAACAGAGGGGATCATATAACAGGGGTTTGCACACATGAGCCAGTTGGTAACATTCATAACCTTTAGGGGTGCGAGGTAAACGACATAGAAGAGGGAGCAAATAATTAGCGGAATCGAAGAAAATTGCCGCATCTAAACATCTAGATCACCTGATCGAGTAACTCACTTCTGCACTCAGGGTTTACGCTGGTCATTACGCACTTGGTGTCGTTGTTAGGTGGTTTGGATATTATATTACCCTTGAAATGAAATTTCGTATTGAGTATACGTAGGTGCTTATTTTTCTGCTCCAGCTATTTAGCGCCGCTCTCAATATATTTCCCAAAGGTGAAGTTTCGGGGCACTCTGAAAAGACAGAAACTTTGAACATTTTGAACATTTTGTCAATTCACGAGCCCTAATATGTTCACTATTCCTATGGACATTGTAATACTACCGTTAATTTGCTTGTTTGTTCGTTTTGAACGTACTTAAAAGTTTATCAGTTTTATTACTCTGCAGATTTCATTCTTTCGTCAAGCTCCTTTCTTTCTGTTTATGCTCCTTCTCCACGAAGAAGATAAACCACCTTTTGGTCAACATAAAGTCATACAGATGAGCGCTACATACAGGGGGAAATTGAGCTGTGCCTACAACTAATAAATTATTAAGTTTGGTATACATTTGTATACCGCAAAACTGTTCAGGAAAATATGAGGTTAATACGTATTTATAAAGTGAATGCAAACACCTCTAAGTGCTGATATAGAAAACAGAAAAAAATAAGCAAGCGGGCCGAAAAAGAAAACCGTATTCATACTTTCGTTTAACTGCTTCAAGGAAAGCAACCCGTTTCGCCCTTACCCAATGTACTAAATGCAAGAACAAAAATAACAACAGCCGCACACCGCAAAAAAAAAAGCAGACATGGAGTGTCGGTTAAGCTTAATTGAGGTTTAAGTTAAATCGCTCTGTTCCTATAATAAAGCTAGGAAACAGACAAACTCGCACTTCCAAAGGGGGCTTGATTGTTTCCTTTCCATTTGTAAAAAACAGACGCCAGTTGTTTTTTTTCCTTCAACTGCACCACCTAAGCAAAACGCTTTCAGATGCTTTATGACTCGCCTTGTGTGAGACTGGAACTCGCAAGCAGGAAACAATCTGGGACCGAAAATAATTAAGTGCAGTAGTTTTACAGTTAATACTTCACAGCAATGTTTTGCGAAGCTTTGTAATTAGGACCCTAATATTTGCTGAACGATTGCAGTCTGAAAGGATTTGTTGTTTTTCCTACTCATTGTTATTTAAAATATAAACGTCTTGTTGTATTTTAGGTTTATATGTGGGGCTTAACGTCCGAAAACCGTCATATGATATTGAGAGACGCCGTAGTTGGTGGCTTCGAGAATTTCAGCCACCTGGTGTTTTTCAGCGTGCACCCAAATTGGAACACACGGGCATTTGCGCTTATATCGAAAATGAAGCCGCCGCAGCTGGGATTCAATCGTGCGACCTGCGGGTCAGTAGCTGAGTACTTTATGCACGAGACCATCGCAGTAGTGCTGTTGTCTTTGTTTTTGCTGTTATAATTGCGGGGAAATATAACCTGCACGGACCGGAATACTGGTTTTATGATGCTGCATTAAGTTTAAAAATGCATATGAATAAAAAAACTGATGTTTCATGAGAACGTATTTTCAAACTTGCAAAAAAGAGGTTTATATATGGTTAATTGTAATCTCTTCTTATGAGAAATAAAGCACAGTGAGAAAAGAATGCGTATTCAATATTGGGGAATGCTGCCACGGTATGCAATATTTAAAGCAATGCTGTTTCTTTCAGCATGATTTCGATTTGCATTTTATGCAAGACAACTTTTTAACCAATGTCGATGCATGCCCGTGTTGTCAAAAATGCTCTGATGTATTACTTTGTATGCTTTGCAAGGCCTTCACCATGCTGTTTGTAGTATTGTTCTTCGACCTAATCTTCCGGAATATGATTTTCTTCTGGACTGGAGGAGATAAAGTAAGGCTACTAGCTTATATTCTTTTTTTTTTCATTTCACACTTGTTACTTAGATCGTGTGGCCAAGAGAGACAGCACAGAGAGTGACGCTTGCCCATCTACGACGACCGCCAGTCCTCAAGAGGCGATGCAGCTGCAGATATTATCGGTGTACCCAAAGGAAGACAACCAACTTTGGATTGTTAAAAAGAGCACCGGACTATGAGCAAGGTGTGGCGACACTGTCCCCAGCGTGGCACTTCGAGGCTACGTGACGGGAGGATTGTACAGGCGGAACAGTGTGTCGTGCGTTGGAGTGTAGTTTAGCCTTCGGTTGACACTGGAGCCTCTGTAATACTGGTCATCAGTGACTGTGATGAATGAGTGTTCGATAAGTGAAGTGAAGAAACCCAAATCTTCAAGCGGGTTCCTCGAATGGTTGGCGTCTGGGAGACAATTTTCTTAGTTTTATTTCTTGAGATGGGGCACGAAAGGGACGCCTGAACAGCGGCATCGATGTGTTATTGACGTCTAATAGACGGTGCTGAAAACGTAGCTTGCGGCTGTTTACGAGTGAATATCAACATGCCGAAATGATGTAGACTTCGTGTTTGCTCCCTACAAACCCGTTTGGTAATGTGGACCCTCCTTGCAGTGCGCCCGTTGCTGCTGTGAACTGAGCCGAGAATTGGCAACAGCGCCCCACGTGTGACGTGCCGAACCTGCTCAAGCTCTTGGTCGTTGAAGGATTGTTAACAATTTTGGACTTTTTTTCTGAACCACTTCAATTGACATAGGTGCTGCAGACCCTGCACCCTTTGCGGTTCCTGGTTACTGCGGAGACAGCTGTTCGTGTTTAAGCAACTCAGCGGCTCTGTCACATTGTGATCAGATAATTTAAATCCAGTTCCTTGAGCACGTTGCATTACAGTCGACATTTAAGTTGCAGATTCTTGTGTCATGAACCATTGGAAACAGCAAAAAAGCGATACTCACACATCATTGTGGTTTGTTGTATATGTTCGCGTTTTCATATTGCAATGTTGAGAAAGATGAAAAAAGTATCGTGTGCTGCTCATAGTATCATGTGCTGTACACATGCCTACTCTGTAATTTGTCATCAGAGATTACCCAGGCAGCTGTTTGTGTTTGATTTTGGACCTACTTCATGAATGTTAATTGCAAGTTAGGCGTTGCTGATATTCAACTACTAAACAACTACTATAGTTTCCAGATGAGTTGATTTGCATGATGGACTTTGAAGGTTTGTGACTCTACTAATTTTTGAAAAAAAAAACATTTGTAGGTCAATATTTTATTAGGTACGCTTAGGAAAGATCCGAATAGGGTGATTTTCATGTGTTTCATACCGATGATAAACATGAATATACGTAAAAGAACAGTCCCATCTATGAAATAATAAAAAAATACATGACAGAATTGAACTAGTTATTTTCAAGCAACCATTAGAATATGTCCTACCAAATAATCAATAAGAAGTAAATATGTATTGCATAAAACATTTGGTGTCATTACACTTCTGCATTCTAGTCATGTGTGCTTTGTGATCTTAAGATATTAAAAGCAATATGAATCTTCTTTTTCGTGTTGCTCAAAGGCGTTCATAAGGCACTGCACATAGGGCAAATTTTAGTTTGTTTGTCGAGGTGGACATCGCCTGTGCAGAACTAAAACACGTATCTAACAGGCGCGGATTTTGTATCATTTTCCTGAGTTTCAATCATAGTCTCAGGACTTCATTTTCTTTGTATAAGCACAATCAGCTCTCATACTAAATGAACGATTTCAAATTTACTGAACACTTAATCTATACAATTCCAAGTCTAACGCCACTAAAGCTTTTTTATGAAGCCGCATTTTCATGAAGTCAAAAGCATACCTGCTATCATTTTGTGGAAGGCTGGCCAATAACATGTGTATATACCTTATCAGAAGCATCCAACTGTTTGTACATATTTGAGACGCATTTCGATTATAAATCATGCTTCACCTGCTCTCCTTCCACGTCTAGGGGAGAAAATCGAGGAAAGATGTAACGGCGATACGGCAGAAAGTACATGTTGGTCAGAAGATGTAGAATTTAAAAACTAAAAATTTTTGAAACCATGAGTGGTATAGTCGCTGAATGGAGGCAAAGCTTTGTCGCGACCAAGAAAAGTTTTGCCGTTACTTGTGCTGTACGACTTATGATCGAAGCCTACAAATCGTTGAGGAGATGTTATTTTTATATTACCTGTGATGAGTATTCTCCTCGAACTACTCGTATGCTTGGATCATGTGAGTCTTCATTGCCTGAATAGAGCAGACAACCACTGCTTTGTTCACGATTCAGTGCCACTGGTTTAATGATGTTTTCGTTGAAGCATGAACAAAACCGCTCATGTATTTATGACACAGTAGTTATCATTACACGAGTGTGCTTATTGTTATACCGTTTCAGTGACGCACTACACTTGCAGAAATAGGTCTCTGCATTGGCATCATGGGTGGCCCAGCGGGAGAAGAGAGCAGAAAAGAAGAGGAGGATGCGTCAACATTAGGCGTGCGTCATGCTATTTAATGTGCGGAATTCACGCGTATGTAATATAAATTATATTTGTGTGAGTGATGTGTCCCACATTTTGTTGTGATCACCATTTCTTTACGTTTAGTTGTTTTTTCGTCAAAATTGTTGAAAATAAAGCGCAAGTTGACTGATGTTTCAGTGTACCACTTCTTTTATTCGTCGCCAACACAGGAAAAAGGGATTGCAGTTTAAGCATAAAAATTAAACAGAACTCAGTAATAGGACACATATAAGATAAATTTTTGTTTGTTTTTGCAGCATAAAACAACACAAGTCTCTAATATCAAGGATTCGGCAGAAGAGTGCGGGATATATGACAGCCCTACACAGCAAAGTGAGGCAAAGCGCTGTGGAACACACGGAATACAAGACTTTTTCACTTTAAACTTGCGGTTTCATTGGCATGCTATAGCAGTAGAGTGAAAAGACTGCGCTCTCTAGCTTATCAGGGTAAAAGTACTGTCTTGTCCCAACAAAAAAGTTTAACGACTGCTGCCTGCTTAAGTTGAACTTCTTGCAGTACATCTACGGGACCAAACAAAGCCTCCCAACAATTCACAGAAATTAGCCCTATTACCACAGTGTTTCATGGCCCACATTATCACCAATTTTTACTTGTTTTTGTGAAATGGGCGCCAAAAATGGTTTCGCTTTTCCGAAAAGCGCTCTCCATGTTTTTACGAAGCGCTTGGTTCACATTAGTCGGGTGAGACACGCCGCGTCATTATCAAAAATCTTCGAAGCACGGCGTGTCACTGGACCCAAAATTTTGATCAGCGGGCTTGTCCTATTGAAAGCGGAAGCTGCGTGCATTAGCGGGTTAATTTTCATATTTGACACTTCATCCTCAAACTCAAGCAAAGTAGAAAAACAGCGTAGGGAGAAGGGGCTCGAGTGCCGCTTGTTCCTACGCCATTGTGCTGAATGAGGCAGAACGTCACGAAAATCTGCGGGTTAGCGGGAAGAAAAAGTCCGGAACATGCAAATTAATGTACAAAAGCACGCAGTCCAAGCCTTGGAAGAAAAAGTACAATTGTTAAAACGTCTGTCCAGCCCACACCATCGTTCAAAAATTCTTCACTGGTTCAAGCTGGGTAGCATGATTAAGGGCACCCAAATAACTTCTAACGTTATTTGGGTGTCCTTAATCATGTCTATCCAGCTTCACTTTAAAAAAGATAGTGAGACGAAAATTATCAGGCTAAAATATAACTGCGCTGGCGTGATTTACAATGAAAAGAAGCTTAATGTTATTGTTCCGGCAAAATTTCAATTCTTTAGTTATAGATAATATACCTTTATATAGGTAAGACAATGTTAATAGAAAATGCTCATCTTTAATACACACAGGCTCGTGCGCCATGTAATAAAAAAGTGCTCCCATTTTGTTTACGTAACAATCTCTACAAGCGTGAAATAAATACGCATGTACCGAGCTGATATATTAGTTGAAAATGTCTCGAGTTATCCTAACGAAAAATTAACACCCAAATGATATTTTTATCAAGTGAAGCTTCGAACCCCTGGAGATGCCATATACTCAAAATTCTTCAAGAGTAAAATGTTTCAAAAGCACTACAAAGGGTGTTCCCAATGACACTGGTGGCAGACAGGTTTCCTAAAATAAAAAATCTTCAAATGGCCAAACTTGCGGCAGGGAAACGAGTGTAGAGAAGCCGCAAGTATATGGACCACACTCTATAGCGACAGCGGAAGACAGAGCCTCAGCCATCGATAGCTGAATCACCGGCGCAACGAGTCGTATTTCATACAGTGGCCATCGAACCTTCCAGCTGTACCACTGATGCTCACGTAATCTCTTAAAAAAAACGCCTATCCGCGTCTGGGTGCGTGATCTCAATAGAACAGCTGAAACGATCGTGTAGCTTCGAACACACTGCTGCGCATTCTGCGCAGAACGTCACTAACCATCTTTGAAGGTGAAGCTTAAACACACCAAAACGAAGCAACGAACACGTGTGGCCCCGCCGCGGTGGTCTAGTGATTAAGGTACTCGGCTGCTAACCGACAGGTCACGTGTTCGAATCCCGGCTTCGGCGGCTGCATTTCTGATGGAGGCGGAAATGTTGTAGGCCCGTGTGCTCAGATTTCAGTGCACGTTAAAGAACCCCCGGTGGTCGAAATTTCCGGAGCCCTCCACTTCGGCGTCTCTCTTATATATGGTGGTTTTAGGACGTTAAACCCCACATATCAATCAATCAATCAATCAATGAACACGTGTAAAATTGTCATCAATATCATTATCCTTACCATCATCATCCTATTTAGAAGCTTGTTCTGCGTACGCATTCTAATGAACGTATCGCGAATTGATTTATAATCCTGCCAACATTGAAGAACTAACTCCACTTTATCCCTGAAAATTTCTTTGTGTCACCCACCAAGCCGGGGCTTGTCACTATCCGGATACGAAATTGTCGTGATAGTATTTGGGAAATGCTTTTCACGCTGGCCAGCTTTCTTCTTTATTTTAGATGCGGAGCATCTAATACTCGAGGCTTGTAGTGCGGCGCCGTCCGCAAGCTTCCTCCTCCTTCTTCCACCATCTGTGCATCCCTTCCTCCTCTACACACCGCGTGCGCTTCTCCTCTTCACGAACATTCGCTAGCTGTATAATGTAGCGCGCATGCGCCGTCACGCTTCGAGAACATCGGCAGCTGACGCGCGCGCATGCGCCGTCGCGCTTCGAGAACATCGGCAGCTGACGCGCGGCGCATGCGCCGTTGCGCTTCTCCCCCTTCTCGAACATTCGACAGCTGACAGTGCATGCGCCGTCGCGCTGTATATATACTCAAGGTCGGTGCTCGCTCGCTCAGTTGCCGCTCGTCGGTTGGTTTGTACGGCGCGTCGACGTCCGAGGTCACAATGATCGACGTCCCTTCGACCAGCGCCGGCCAAAGTGTTGGCGGAACCGCAACCAAGTCGTCGTCCGAAGACAAGGCAGCGCGGAGAAGAGCTCGCGACGCCGAAACGTAACGCCGGCATCGAGCGGAAGAATTCTCAACTTAGAGAACGTGAAGCCGCTGAGAGACGTCAGCGTCGAGCAGCAGCACCGATTCGGCCGCTTTGAAACGTAAGCGTCGACAGAGGACCCGGACTTTCGAAAACGGGAAGCCGAGTGCAAGCGTCGGCGACGAGAGGGCCGATCCCGATGCTGCCCGCGAGCGCAGCGCGCCGAGGTAGCGGCGTGGCGCGCCAAGCAGTATGCCACGCCCAATTAACACCCCGTTAACCAATTATATGCTCCGCATCCTCCTCAGTGTTCCCCCGAGGGAAGCTGCGGGCAACTTTTTTTTCCAACGTGTTTCATAGCGCGCAATTTGAACTCCACGCAATTTATCACAAGGACGCTGTGTCCCACCGTCATTAGAACACATGAGTTTCTTTTATAGCGAATGCTGTTATGAGATCACAACTCGGGTCACGCACAGTCGTCCAGGGCCGCCGCCACTGCCAGGGCCGCCAAAGGTGGTGTCCATAACCGCATCGCGCAAAATTAGAAAAAAAATCACAGCATATCCACGGAGTGAATAATGATGAGTGGGGCGAACCGTCTATCAGCCCGTCCGTGCTTCCGTCCGTCCACAAGACCATCCGTGCGTTCATTAGTGCGTCCGTTCATGATTCCGTCTCACATCCACTGTGGCACATACCCGCTCTAGAGTGGGTATGTGCTAGCGGTGGCTACTTACTCCTCCTCCTCCTCCTCCTCCTCCTCCTCCTCCTACTACTACTACTACTACTACTACTACTACTACTACTACTACATACAGCGGAGGATGTACAGACCTACGCCTTTAGGAGCTTTGCCTCTGAAAAAACCTAGCACCAATGACACAATGGGGCTCAAGCTCTGGTCCGCTGGGTGCCAGACCAGTATTCTACCACTGAGTCATTCCGGTTTGGGAGACTTTTTGGCAAACTTGCCTTAGGCAGGCTTGAGGTCTGGAACGCAATCGCGTTAGTATAGGACATATAAAGGGTTTCAAAACAGCGAAAGAGCAACCAGTCATCGCCCAATGCGAATAGCGTAATGGGTGGGTAGTCCTATTCTCCAACCCTTTACAGAAGCTTGTTCTTGTTCCCCTGTTAACTGTAGTGCACACCAACTTCAGCAATAATTCCTCATAGTCGTCAGCCACTTCATGAACCATTTGCACAAAATTCCTTCCAAGTGTTTAGCGGATACCATACTTCTCAGAAAAATGACAAAAAATAGCATAGCGAATGCCGGCGTACTACCCAATAAATGTAATAATAACACCATAGTGGGTATCAATCAAGTATGCCTGCAGTAGTTACCTAATGAGTGTTTGGCCAGCGCCTCCTCTATTTTTTGCAGTACCCGAGTGAACGCTCTCTTCAGGCCGTCGAGCGGGTGCTCCGCTTCCGATCGCCGATGCCGCATGGTGGCGCTGCGCGAGTAGACTACGGAATGCTGGCGCTGAAAGGCAGCGTTTATTAGGAAGCTCGAAAGTTTGTGTTTTCATGCCAGTTATTTGGCAGTTGTGCATCTTGACGGCTTTCACGGATACAAGGAGGATAGAAAGTAACATGAACATAACGGCGCGCTGTTTTCACTGGGCTCTGTTAGGCCGTGCTACCGGTTCGATAAGGTCAGATTGGCTTTTTTTTCAATTCTCATTACATAAAAAAAAACTCGCAGGTCCCCTTACAGATTCACTTGATAAGACTGAGAGGTGAGAAATATTCTTGTTTTCTTCCGATTCAAAGCACCAAATGCTTCCTGCTTCCTCCGGGATCTTTCTGCCCCCAACATGGTTTGCTTACTGCCTCAAAGATTGGAGATAAAGCTAGCTTTCTGGCCCTCAGCTGAATATGCCTTCATGATCGGCTCATTTTAAGCAAGCGAAGATGTTATATTACACCGTTAAGGTATGTGACCTTAGAATAGGTCACAAACATTTATGATATGTGACGTTTTCCCGTAATGATAATTTCTTGCACCACTCGTGTTCACGCCGCACACGCGACAAGACGCCGGACGTCGCCAGAAATCAATTCTCGCTCTTGATGAGGCATTTAAAGCTATCGCTTTAATGCACTGTACGGCTGTAGCTCCACGAAATTGCTGCTTCCGCTGGCGTTTGTGGGGAGCGGGCTTGAAGTTATCAGGCAGAACAATTGGTCTCCTAATAAATCTTTGTACTACAATCTAATATGTAGCTGTCACTTACAACCTGAGTATTTTATAGATTATAAGTGGTGGTGGCTGCTGACTACCCGTCAGGTTTGGCAACATGGCGATTGGTATCACTAAACCGGAGTGCAATGCTTTCGAACAGTCACAAATGAGTTTATCAGTTTCAACGCTGCCTCTTGATCACTGCCGTGCGTCACGCTAACATTAAGCCCCGAAGCTGAATGGGGAGCCCATGGGCACAACACCACCACTCAGCCTCTACACTGCTCGCTACCGAATTAAGAGGCCAGAGGAAGGAGAAAGAAACAAAGCTGAGCAGCCGGATATTAGGACTACAACAATCCGTCTACAAATAAACAGACAAGCTGAAGCAACTGACCATAGGCTGCATTATTCCTGACTTTCACCTTGGTGCAAGTTGAAAGTCGGCAGTAGAATTCAGACTTTAACAGCGCCTGTTCAAAACCTAGGCAATTATGACAGAATCCGCGCCACATATAGAGCTGTTATTGTTTATTTCACGATGATTTCACTGTTTAGCTCTCAAATGGTGAAATTACCGGCCATAGTTGCTCATTTTCGGACACTTGCTTTTCTCGGTGGAAACACAAGTAATGCATTGCGAAGGGAACGGGTGATGACCTATAGCCCTGGAAGCATTCTAGTGGGATTTTGTGCTATTTAGTGCATAAACTGCACGTTTGTGCATATTGCGCTACGCTGCTGTAGCAAGCATTTGCGAACATTAGGCACCCAAGCTTTTAATATTAGCTCCTGGCAAACCCTTTTCTCAAAAATCGACTTTCAGTTAGTCAAAAAAGCAACCCTCAGTCAAGCGAACGCCATGGTGACCAAACGTTCTTCCGCGGATTACTAGCAGGAGCTATCTGGTAGCGGCCCAGCAGACGACGCGCGAGCGCCTCGATAAAATCTTCACGAACGACACATGCCTTTGAAAAGATGTGGGTGTCCAGAACAGCACGTGATTCACGATTCTCGTTTCCAAGTTTCCACTGCAACCTAAACAATGCGAATACCGCCAAAAACCGATCCATTTATCAGCTTCAAATGCAGCCGCGACATTTGTTTGCACGAGAAACGACACGGCGGCATCTATACTCCAGTTGTGGCAACTGGCGACGAAACGCCGCACTAGCACCTATGGCCGCTTCCCAATGAAATGTGCTCCTTCACCCGGGCACTGAAGAAATAGAGGAGGCACTGGTTTGGCAAAGGCGCTGAAATGCTGCCCTTCTTGCTTTAGCTGTGACAGTGCTGTGCCTAATGCACAGGCCTGGCGTTTTTTTTTTCCTTTTAAAGTACTGGTTGCGTTTTGATAGAAGATGCTTTGTACTATTTTTAAGGGAGTTATTTGGTTTTAATGAAAAAAAAAATTTTTTCTATGAACACGGAAAATAAGAATTAGTCAAGTTTTCGCTAAAGTGTTCAAGGCTTGAAAAAGAAAAACTTGACAATTCTGAACACAAAACTGGTTGGTTATTGGCGACGTTTTTAGATACAGTATCTAAAAACGTTGCATTTAGGTTGTTCTAAACCTTAGCTAGGTGATAAATGTTTTACAGCTTGCTCCAAGGCTATTGCTAGGCTTCAGCTAGGTGATGTTAGCTTGTTCCCATGTCAATTCTCTGCGCAGATAAAGGTTCAAGTTTAACCACAACAGTCATCATTGTCCAAACTCCGCAGACAAAAACGCGCATTGGAAACGAGCGTTTGCGCCTCAGTTTACACGACGTGCCCGTTGAAGGGCAAACAAGCGTTGGCGCCTCTAAGGGCGCGTCATCGTTCATGTAGGTTTACTTTCGCTTGAGGGTTTCTCGCAATAAATTTTGCACTTTACGTTCCCTGTGGCTATCACGTTGTACGTAACCAGGTCTTCTGCTCGCCACCGTCGCTTGGCCCTCATGTAATAAGCCAACTGTTGTCTTCTTCGTTTTCATAGGACCACTAGGGAACAGTGAGATATAGCCAAGATTTGGAGCCCGTAGTTGTTCATAATAATGGTACTTTTCTGAATGAACTCATTAGGACAGGATTGGTGAAGAGGTTCGCTATTAAAACATAGGTGAAATAACACACTGTTACCTTACAGTAGCGGAAAGGCACCCTTGACCCCATCCATTTGATCACATGCGGGTATATGCGTAAACCCACCTTTGTAACAGCTCTGTAAATCACACCTCACCTGCTTATTACAAGAATTCCAAATTGTCTTGATTAAACGTAATGATGAGAATACCCCTTAACTTCTACAAAGGAGATGTGCGCTGGAAATTCGCATTCATGAAGCTTTTATTCGGGGACACCTTCTGGCTTTCTTATTCTCGGTAGGAGCTTTAAAAATGTCCCCACAAACAGTAACACTGCGGACAACACTTGTGCATAGATTTTGCTTTTCA
>NW_023611654.1:0-79707 GCF_013339725.1 Rhipicephalus microplus
TTGCAAAAGAAATTAGGAAAAAGTAGAGAAATGAAAAGGAAGGAAAGGAAAATAAAGAAAAGGTTGGCGCGGAAAAGTGGGAAGTGGGTGTAAATGAAGAAAAAATAGCCTCAGAGAACTTCTCGATAGGCAGTGACCTTGCCGATGCGCGATAGAAGTGGTTTAGGAATTGGGGCAAGAAGAAAGGAAGCAGTGGTTTGAAGGTTTTGAAAAATAAAAATAACATGGTAATATATGCACCTATCCATATCTGTACTTTATAGAAACGTTGAAAGAGAACGATAAATATGATATGTAGGCTAGGAGCAATTCTATGTATTATCGGTATTGTCTGTTTCTAGGTTGCACGTACCTTATGTGTACTGCTATTGCCACAATTATGCGATGGCTTCCTGTGAATCCAAATTTCTATGTGCTACATGATTCCTGATGAGTCTAGAAAGTTAAAATTGTATATCAAACATGACTCTATGTATTTTCATTCTCGTGATGACCGGAAGTTGTTTGTAGAACAGAAACCTGGGCTTGGTCGCTATTGTGGTCTTGTTTATTGAAGTGACCGGCCACTGCTTCTGGTAAATTGTGTTTTGTGCCTACGCTGTGCCTGTTCAGGTTCGCCTGACCATTTTCGCCTGTGTATTGTCTCCTCCTACCGTGGGCCCACTCAAAACATTATATTTGGTTGTTGGAAGTGCAGGTGAAGCTCGGTGTAAACTTGTGATGGTAATCAGATGCTGTGTTTTTTACGCTGGTAGCCAGCTCTATATGTTTGCAGTTTGAGCCTCTGGAACGACCACAGGGACCTGACATTGTCCGATTCTTTGCATTGAATTTTGCGTGAACAAGCGTGTCATTGAAGTTGGGACTGCGCGGGTAAGTGACCCTAGGTGGTCTGGCAAAGATTCTCATAAGTTTTTGATGGATTGTTAAAATTGTATAGTATTTTGTCAGGATGTTGTTTATGTTTGGAAGTACCCTAGAAAACTTTGTAGTCCGAAGGGGCGTTGTTGTTGTAGTTTGAAATTGAGGTTTGAGTGCTTCATTGCGGTCCAGTTTCAGTGCATCTGTATAGGCTTTTTCAAGCAGCCTTTCTATAGGCTTTGTCTGATAGCGTTACTTTTAGAGCTGTAAGTTCGTTTACGTAATCATCATTTTCTACGCATATACGATCTAACCTTGTTGCCTGACTCTTGGAAACGCCCTGTTTATAGTGTTTCGGATGATTATTTGTATAATCTAGGTATTGTTGCTTGTCAGATAGTTTTTTATACAGAGTTTTCTTTAGTATGCCATTTTCGAGATATAAGGCCATGTGTGGAAAGTTTATGGGCTGAGCCGAGGTGTCGGAGGTAAACTTTGTTGTTTGAATTTATTTTAAAAATGAAGTGAACTTAGGTACACTGTCCGCCTGTGTCTCCTTATTTCAAATGTGTCATTTATGTACCGAACGTATGTGTGAAGTTTCTTCTCCCAACGAAACAGGGCTTTGGTTTCCAGGGTTGCCATGAATATATTTGCGTAATCCAGAGCGAATTGGTTACTGGTGCATGTTCCCTGTATTTGAAGGTAGTAGTTTTCGAAATATTCAAACTAGTTATGTGAGAGTACTAGTTCCAGTGTTGTTAACAATTTTTTAGTACAATGTTGTGCACTCAAGGTCAGCTCAATTGAAGTTAGCTCAACGAACAACTTTCACATACGCACTCTCGAACACTTTCACATCGCGAATATTCGCGAGCTTGCATGTGTTCTCCAACCACTCAAAAACAACTTATTACACTACACTAATACGACCTAAACTCGAATATTCCGCTGCAGTATGGGATCCTAGTCATGCCAACCTAATACACTCTCTTGAAATGGTACAGAATAACTCAATTCATTTTATACTTTCCAATTACAACAGGACAGCTAGCATAACAGCCATGAAATCTAGCCTCAACTTACCTTCACTTTCATCCCGTCGTAAAATGTTTCGTCTCCACTTGTTTCACAAGCTGTTTCATCACACATCGCTGCGGGACGGCCTTATCTTGCCTCCTAGTTATATCTCACCCCGGCTCGATCATTCCCATAAGGTCGGGTTGCCTTCTCGCAGGACTCGCGCCTTTTCTCAGTCTTTCATACCTCGCACCTCTGAGGACTGGGACCGGCTTCCCGCATCAGCGGCAACCATTGTAAATCACCTTCATTTCAAAGTGTCTTAGCTAGTTATGCGTAATTACAGCCAACAAAGTATTGTATTACCCGATGCTGTGTTGTTCCTGTACAGTATTTATTTTCTTGTCGTTTTTCCTGTCTTGATGTAATTCTCATCATTCCCGCGTTTTTGTTTGCCATGAAGCCTGTTAGCTAACCTGTATAATTTATTTATTTATTAGAATACCCTCAGGGCCCGTAGGGCATTACAGAGGGGGTGGGTACAACATATATAACACACAAGAAAAAAAGACAAAATAAGAAACAAGTATCAGATGCGCAAATCAGGAAGGCAATATAAGTCAACTAAAAAATATATAAGAATTCAAGCACATACAAGACAAAGATAGATAATGGAAACTGCGTATAGTTACAAGCATTGCTGAGAAATTGCAGTCTTGAATAACAAAGGGTCTGTTATTGATACAACGGATACAATTAAGATCTTCTGCTAGATGTAAGATTCGCCGCTGCATTTAGTAAAATTTTTTTTCTTTTCTTTCTCAACGACTCCCCTCTGTAATGCCGTTTGGCCCTGAGGGTATTGCAAATAAATAAATAAATAAATAAATAAAACTCTCAAAAGTTTAATTGCAATAGCATTAGGGAGCTCACGTCTCAAAAATTCCGCCGTCAGCGTCGGCCCCGTTGGTTGTGAGCGAAAAATCGTCCATGAGCGAAAAAGCTCATGGCCGGGATCGCCGCGGGAGGCCGCTACTTGTGCATGCGTGTTCGCGCGATCACAATGAAAAGGCCATGCATTAAAAAAAAAAGAACTGCTAAAGGCGACGAAGCGCAGGTGACGTGATTCATTTGTTCCTGCCACCCCTCCCTGCTTAGCCTCCAGTGCTTTCCTCGCGACGAAAGAGGAGAGAATAAAATTGTAGCATGCGACAAACCTATGTAGCTGCACTCGCACTGAGCGGATTTTTAAAATGTTTGCAGCGTTAAATTTGTGATGTAATAAGCTCTTCTAGAGAATTCATTACATGGTTACTTGAAAAAGGGTTTCAGGGCCCTTTAACGCAGTTTGCTTGACAGGTGTCACGACGAAAACGAGCCCATTCGGCCATTTGTAGGCGCAATTAAGAGGCCTACAACTTCGTCGAAAAAGACCGGAATAGTGTAGCCATCGCCTCTAAAACACACAGCAACTTTCAAACAACTCTAAGAATAGACAACTATGTCCATCTAGTGGAAAATACATCATGCCTTTCTAGAGGCGTTCATAAAGCAAACAGCAAGTGCTAGATATTTTGCTGCCGTCTGTGAGAGATTGTGAGACTCGTTAAGGCCTTAGAAGTGTCGCAGCTTGGGCTAGTTGGTATGGCATCACGATAGTTATAGCGCGAAAACAAAACGACGACACAGAGACAGTGTCTTTCGTGTCCTTCTTGTCTCTGTGTCGTCGTTTTGTTTTCGCGCTATAACTATCGTCATTAAGGCCTCCGAGATGGCAAGCGTGTGACGTGTATCTTGGAGGCCATGCGACTCTTGCTTTAGATCAAAAACCTGTATGCACCGTTCCTGCATGCGCGCTGGTACAATATACTGAGTGCTTGTGTGTGTGCGTGTGTTTGTATGTAACAAAACATACTAATAAGTATGCACTTGGCGGTTGAAGGGCGCACAAAGAGCCCGATTTCGCTATCGCGTTTAACTCTTAAAGGCGAAGCTTAAGGGTCGCCTAATGTTTTATTTCATTCCATAACGTAAGCGGTAATCTCACAGGAGAGTAACTGAAGAACGGGGACGTGGATGTAGTGCCATCCCCAGAGTGTGAAAAAAAATTAGACGCGCGATAACAGTATGCAAGACTGGTCACTGGAAAATTTAAACCTACAACAGGAGGATGCATCTTTTCAGCAATCCCATCACTTCGGGAGCGAAATACTGAGTGCGCGTTCTGTGTGCCTTGTCGAAAAAAAAAGTCTTGAAGGTTTCGTTTTTTGTTTTTATAGTATGGTCTCAATGCTTTTGTGAATATCGTCGTGCTCTTGAATGCGCACACCGAGACAAGCAAGCAATTTGGGCTTACAACGGGTGATATTGAAATAATCAACTACACAGGAGCGTTCATAAAGAGTCGTGCGGTTTAACTGACAAGTCTGGGTTCATAACTAATAAAAAAGTTGCAATTTCGAATCACTCCCCAAAGAAAGTTTGTTTGCCTGAAAAAGCATGCTTGGGAGACTTCATAAAACGAAAAATTATTGACTAATCTATTTTGGAAAACACGCTGTCTGCGTCACAATCTGCACTCACAAATTTAATTAGGAGAGTTTGAAGAATGAAAGTCTTGGTCGCATTCCCGCGGTGTTAATGAAAACTCGAGCGTGGTAGTGCAAATCAGGACTTCGCAAAAGACTGTCTCACACGAATTGCCAAGAATTCACGTTTACTGAAAATCGCTATAACAGTACTATACATTAACTTTGAGCCTAATATTCTATTAGGTGTCAAAAAAACAAGATGAACTCAATAATTTGGGAGTGACATTTTTTTATCTCAATTACATGTGATATTTAGCAGAGGTGCTTCGGTTTCTCGTAGTCAATCATACATTTCCAGGCTGTTGGTTATTCGCCAGACTTTGAATTGTGTCTTCATGTTTTGCATGTTACCGAGATTTTAAAAGTTTCTGTTCCGCAACAATCGATCTGCATTTAAAGTTCCCGGTAGTTCCTTTGAATTGAGTAAAAGAAGTAAGTTGCTAGCCCACACTAATAGATTCTCCAAACAGGTTACTTTCCTCAGGCAATCATTAGAGAGCAGTCACTTGTATCGCACACAGCAGCATAGAAGAGGCAGCGGGTTAGCGCAAGTGACTATGAGACATAATAAGCCTTTTAGTTCCATTACGTGAAAACTGGTTGCGTTCAGCAAACAGACCAATTAGAACAAGGCTTGGTGCGACCCCTGGAGGGCGGCGCGACACCGTTCTCCCGTGTCTGCCTGAAGCCATTTACGATAAATTGCTTTCCTGGAGCCACGGTTTGGAGAATAGCCGATAAAGTGACTTGGAAAATGCTCCAGAAAAAACAAGCTCAGTAGAATATTCGCCCTTATACCGGAAGATTTTGCAACGCTCTCGCAATTTCGCCACTCCCTTGCCTGCAATAAGTAGATATTTCAAAACATTTCTGTATATGCAGTTTAGATTTGTAGGGATGGGCGCGTTGTGAAAACAATCGCTTCGCAGGACACACTTCTTTTAATTCTGCCAACTTCTGCTGCGCTGATTCCATACACAAGTTTGAGAATATTTCAATTTGGCCTGATGCAGCGCTGTTGCAACATGCATAGTAATTATGTGAGTATTTTAGAACCTTTGAAAATATGGCCTCACACTACTTACACATATAATCTATATTTACCTTCGTAACCCCCCAACACGCTTCTGAACAACATTGATATGCTTTCATACACTGTTTTAAAACCTGACACACTAATGATTCATTCGCTTCTGGTTCAAAAATGGAGTATACATATCACGGATTCGACGCCTTTTGGAAGTGAGGAATTGATTAAATTTCAATTCAATCAGGAGTTAAAATCATGCTCTATTATATGCCCATGCATCATATTTATTTTTATAGGGTCAAAACATCAGGTCATTACAGCTACCCCTTGTGTCTTCATATAATTACTCATTCTAAAATAATATTGTGTTATAATAGAAAATTCGCAAGCACAGCATGCTTCAAGGTTGGGCAGGATTCCCCATAGAAGGTTTGGCTGGCCACAAAAATGCACTTTTTTCTGTACTGCCTTACACATCTTTAAGAATATATATAACAAGAACATCATTCATTCCTTCTAGTAGAAAGCGATTACGACATATTTTGCCGCTCATACAAAAAGTGCGGTGAGATAAGCAGCAGCTTTAAAAATGATGCGTTCTTGTCAGCGTCAGTATATTCAAGGTATTGAAATTTCTAAATATACCACCTATTCCTGTTGAGACTCTGTCGCTCCAGCGTGTTCCTCGCAGTTTTTCCGACTCCCAGTTTTTAAACTCTAAGAAAGCCTTGCTAAATTTAAAAGTACTGCTTACCAGGTATTCACCTTCACTCTACAATGCTAGAATAATTGTACACCACACTTTCTCAAGCCAGGCGTGGTCTGTCATGAATGTACAGTGCTTGATAACGGCATGATATACTCAAAACCCTCAAATCAGCTACAGTGCATTGAAATGGTTATTGAGGCTTACCAGCTTTGTACAGAAATGATGTGGAAGTGTCCTACATTCAATAAGACACATAAGGGCTAGGATTTCTCGTGATAACACGCAGATCATCAGTAAGGTTGCAGATCCCGCTAATAGCCATTGCATCAGCCAAGTTGTAAAGATTACTTGCATTCTTATAAGCATGGGACCAGGACATATGTTCATGTGGTTGTTTTCGCTCCTAGACAGTTACTTTCTTTTTAATCACGAATATTATATGGTGAGTTCCGACGGAACATCAGTGTCATAATTCAGTCTCGCAAATTTCGAATAAACGCGCAGCATCACATGGCCAAGAACAAACAAACTGGTCGCGTATATGCATGCTTCGCTGCAAATGTCGTCCAGAGACATCTTTTTTTTTGAAGGTGATGCGGGAGATATGAACGCCATCTGCTAATGCCATCGGAAAACATGAGCGTGTGGAGAACCCAAAGCTACTGCCAGGATACAGCCCCATGTCGTCAAAAAAGTGATTATTCGTCAGAGTTTCGCACGTTCAGCGGAACGTAAAAACAGCCAATTTTTTTTCGCATAGTCTTGAAATTTGAGCGTGTGTAAGAAACGTCAGAACTTTTATTACGTATGTATGTATTTCTTACTGAAGAAACACAATGCCTAACACTTATGCAGTCATGTTGCACCTTATATGTGTAGTATCAGCTTTTTGATCGATGATATTCACAACATGAACGAAGCCACCTTTTAAAGATGGCTGGGTGCTGAGCAAGTGGTTAAAATATAGCTGAGTGACTGAATTGTAAGACAAACAGTCTCAAAATTATGTGCCCCAGTATCCTAGGACAGACTATTTCCATTAAAAATACACCATCTCCCACCATAGGGAACCATGTGTAGATGCGAGGCAGCGGGGAGATAGTGAACGCCACCCATGTCCTGGTCGCCTTAGTCAGATGCACCAATATTCGGAACCTATACCTGACTATCAATATTGGTGTTCAAGAAAAAAATTTTTTATTCAATTGCGAAAAAAATGGGGAAGGTCCCGATTCTACGAGACCAATGAGAACCTCTGCGACAGCCTCGGCACGCAGAACGAGGGCCCGAAAAACATTGGGGGTGCCGTCGGTAAGGGTGCCTTCCCACTGCTCTGGGGTACGAGTGGACCGAAGTGTTAGGGGGGGAAAGAAGTAAGCAGCGTGCACTCTACCGGGACGTGAGAGGTTGTGGCGGGACCGTCCGGTGACCAACGGTACCGGTAACCATGACTATGGCACCGCTAAACAGCAAGTCCCTTAACTCACACGCTAGAGACACTGAACAGGATACCGTGCTAACCAAAACTGACGCGCTCAGTCATGCGGGAGCGTTGCCTTCGCCGCTGGCTCGATAGAGAGAGGGGAACATAGGAGAGGAAAGGGAGGGGAAATGGACGCCCATGCGCAGTGGTAGAGCAGTCGCGTGTGGGAACAACGGGGACAGCCTCGAGCAAAAGCTATTTGGGTGCACGTTAAAGAACCCCAGGTGGTCGAAATTTCCTGAGCCCTCCACTACGGCGTCTCTCATAATCATATGGTGGTTTTGGGACGTTAAACCCCACATCAATCAATCAATCGAGTAAAAGCTGCTTCGCAATAAGATTCATCAACGGGCGTCGAAACCATGCCTGTTCGGCACGCAAAAACAGTTGCTATCCACTGCGCATCAATAACACGCATTCGGGGTTTTACAAGCACGCTTTTTATATGTCATACTTTTATCTGGCAATGTTCTTGCATGCCGCAACAATGTCGCGGTCTGAGAGTGGTAAAGTGAAGTATTGGTCGGCATTGCGGCCTCACTCATTAGCACCTCCAATGCGTCGTTGCTCCGCATAGCACGTCCTTTACATCAAACGCGTTTTCAGTAGCCGTCCCTATGAGGAATGGCCCTAGTTTGGCAAAACTAGGAATCCTTCCGAGCTCTACCCAGAGGCTATATTTAACGAGTGAGTGGTTCAAAAAGGCAAATAACCCTCAGTAAACGCTGCATGTTTTGGTTAGAATGAAACGTGGAGTCACCACAAGAGTGGCCGACAAAGCAGCGTGGTGACTTCAAGCCACACACATCTGCTATCATTATTTTTTCGTGTCACTAAGTGTGAAAGGTCGCCCACATGACCTACAAAGCAAGCTGTCAAGAACGTTTTCAACAATATTTTTAGAGGCACGCCATGTTTGAACTCATTTTCAAGGTTTTAGTACCTGCAAAGACTATTCTTTAGAGTAGTGAACAATATGGCCTCTCTGTATGATTTGGGCGGAGCGCCTTAAAACAACGCGGCCATTGTTCCCGAACCACGTGTGTATTCCCGTACCACGTGTGTATTCACTATGGTCAGCTTGTACATTCTAGCTCGCTGTGAACTGGTGCACTCTTTCTATGTCGTCACCTTCATCGTCCCCTAACCTGCTCTAACATGCATCCTAGGCTGATTATCAATCGGATGGGTGGTACACTTAGCTAATGAAGCATGATAACATAAGACCAATCTAATTGGGCCAAGTACTATGCTAAAACCTATCAGTAGTTTTGTTATTAACCCTAGGTAATTAGTGTCGTCGAGACTGATACCAAACTGAGACTCGGAAATCGACTTAGTAGACGAATCATATAATAAGACGGTAGAAGCACGGAGATTTTCAGCTCCTGTGTGGCTTCAGCGCAGTAAAAGCTGATCAAAGTTTTATGTATTTGAAACAAGAGCAAGCATTGCGGCGCACAGGCAGCAACATCGAGCGTGCAACAGAGGCTCGAGCTCGTTAACTGTGACTACAATGCCTAGAACTCTACTGGAAAGTGTGCTGAGTGCGCGCAATCGTCAAAGTTGCCAATGTGGGCTTTTTCTTAACGCTCACGCGTTAAAAAAAGGAGGTGGGGCGAGAAGCGCTTGATGACGTACGTTACGGGATTGTCACATTATTCATGTCAGCACCAGTGAGTCATATTCACCAAACCATCTTACCCGCCCCCCCTAATTCTGATTTACTTTAGGTAAAGGGGGTGCTCGTGAGATCACCCAGACGTAGGCGATTTCGTAGATAGATAGATAGATAGATAGATAGAGATAGATAGATAGATAGATAGATAGATAGATAGATAGATAGATAGATAGATAGATAGATAGATAGATAGATAGATAGATAGATAGATAGATAGAGATAGATAGATAGATAGATAGATAGATAGATAGATAGATAGATAGATAGAGGAATAGTTAGATAGATAGGTGCTCAAGGTGGCTGCAATACGCAAGGAAATTATTTTGAAGACCCTTGACAGTATAACCACCACAGTTATTTTTAAAATATGCTCTGTTCTTGAGAGCAAGAATTATCACAGGAGACCAAAAACCTTCATCTCTTAGCCTGCATTCTACAAGAATTCGAGTGAAAAAAAATGATAACATGCCAATGATCAATCTGACCATCGCCGCTTATGATACTCAATACATTGTTGCAAAAGGAGTTCGACATTGATATGGGAAAAAAGTGTGCAACTGAAATTCGAAGGGCCATTTAAAATTTTTTAGATAAAGATGGATATTTCAAATCATGCCTAAATGGCAATTTTGTTCCCGACATCGTTCACCCTAATCAGAAAAGATAGTTTCAATGCAGTCGCTCTCAAATGCGCTTAGCACACGACAGCCTTCGTGTCAGCCTTCTGTCTGTCCTCTTGATCCTACTTTTTCATTCAAGAAGTCGTGCTGTATTCGTTGGTGCGGGATCAAGACAAGTTTTCCTTGTTAAACCGATAACTGCTTCGACACAGCGGTTCAAAACACGTCCTCTTTGCATTGCCACTTAGCTTTCAGCATCTCAGGATGTTGCAGCCTACATTCGGTGTCATCGAATTTCACAGCGATACAGATTATAGCTTCACACCTAATTTTACCACATAATGAGGCTCCAGCAGCAACAGGACGAGAGTAAATTCGCGCGTTCGTGCACTCACTCGACACGCAGCGCCGCTTTTGGGATCTGAGTGCGATCATCACATACGGGGTCCCCCTCTATTGTACGGAATGCGCGCGCTAAGCACACTAACCAGTAATATTTCTAGGCACTATAATGTGGCCGGTGCATTGTCTATTTAGCACAAGGTATGCGTTCAGTAAATTTCCTTCATATTTGGTGGAGGTGCTGGTGCAATATTTAAAGAACCTGCTGCTTAGCGTCCGCAGCGTGAAATGCTTGGCAGTCACACGGGCCCTTTGGGAGCCACGAGTTGAACTGCGGTCTTCTGAGAACCAAGCAGCTTGCATTCGTGTTCCCACGTCAGTTTGATTGACAGACGCTCGCTACGACGATTGGGCCCTTCCACCATCATTTGCTCTTGTAGCGACGCAGTGTTGATGCCGCCACGCCAGCGAGCGGTGCGATTTATTTATCAGCCTATTTCCACAGACAACGCACACACACAAAAAAAGTGAATATTATATCATCACATGGCTACGATGTCGCGCAATTATATTTCATTGCACTCATGAGTGTACCACTCACAGCCGCTTTGCTACCAGGACGCAAGTGGCTTGTGTGACAACTCGTCCATGTACAGATATTTGCAATAATCGATAGAAGTGAAAAGCTGCTCGAGAGTGCTACGTCTGGTCACTTTGTTGCATTCGACAGTGGACGTTTCAATGCTGTAGGTGGAATGAAAGAACCTGTCCAAAAGAGGGCTAACGCTGACAAACACGCTCGTAAAAAAGTGCGATGTTAAGTTGATAAAAACAGAGTACGACAGTCCCGCTGATGTCGCTCGACTGTAGAAATGTTCACTAAGTCACTCTAGACAGACTTCTACAGATGATTCATAAGGTGCTCTGCTCTCACAGCAGACTTCATCCTGAGACGACAGAACCACTTCACTATCTAAAGGTGCTGTATACGCCTCAACCAGCGTTTACAGAGTTACGCAAGATTGAACCCAAAATATTTAGCTTCCAGCCTGTCTTCGTATGGCAGTGTTATTTGTTTACTAACACATCGATTGCTTCCCCATTGGAAAGTTATCGATGGCCTAGTAACGGCGTGGAGCGTGTATTTGGCTGCATCGATTGTTTCTATGGCACCTCGTGTTTTGCTAGCGTTTTTTAAGTTTTTCATTTATTATCATTGGGTGGCGCTGTGTCTCTTTTTGGTGCGTACAACAGAACCACTTTATACAAAAGAGAACGAAGCACGATATATAGGTGCGTGCATATCTGAACTGAAATCTCTCAAGTAGGACTAGGCTACACGGGACACGTACAGTGACACCGACGGACACACAGCGATACATGCGCACCACAGAGGCACACGCAAGTGCGCGTAGTCACAAATACCCATACGCACACTTATAACCTCCCCCCCCCCCCCTTCCCCCACTACACCATCACCACAAACACAGATAGGCAGGTGAAGCAATCAGCTGTTTTAGATCTCTGGTTTATGAATGCAAATGAATTCACCAGCAGACAAGAAATTATGTACCAGAATTTAGCTAAGTCTTTGCGAAAACTTTTAATACCAGCTGGTAAGGTATCAATCAAATGAAACGCTTGTTGATCTTGCGCATGTTTTTTAATACCACTGAAGTAGACGCATGTGGCTATTGCAGCATTTCTCGTGTGGGCACGGCAGACTAGTAGTGGTTGTGAATCGCCGTGGGATTCCAAAAGCCATCGAAAGCGTTTCCGTTTCATTTTGTTTCATTATTCGACTAATGCCTATTAGTCACCTAACATTTACGCTAACCAATTATGCTAATCATTACGCTCTATAGCGAGCACAATTCGCTACGCCTCAGGGTTTCAGGGTTTGATGTGCAAAAATAACAATGTTGTATATCTGAGACAAGCAAAGAGGAAAGATAGGAAGAGCTTTGTAAGCAAATACGCGCGCGCATAACGGAAATTAGCCTTGGCAAGTCGTGCATACAGTTACGGGGTGAACGATGTTCAAGCAGAACTGACAACATCTACAAAGGAAAGAAGCGGCTTCAGGGCGACATGAGTCTTTTTTTTCACATTCAGTGCGAGTACTTGCAAAAGATTGGACATATAGATTATAAATTTCTCTCCTCTTAGTCGCACATGGCGCTGCCAAAATTAATTCCAGCTCGGGCGATCCTGAAAGAGCATCGAAATCGAGCGCGCAGTTCTTTTACTAATGCGCCGCTCTGACGGAGATGCAGTGGCAGTGAAACACTTTTTTCTCAGGTGCTCATCACTGTTTTTGGGCTGCAGTCGGAAAGCAGCATTCCTGCAGTAGTAACAAAATAATCGCAGTTTTAGAAGCATAAGACTAGTAACACCTACATGTGTCGCGCGTACATGCCGCTAAAGCGTCGCGGCGGGCTACCTAGAACTGAAGAAACGCAAAAGTGGCAAAGTGACATGAAATGCGCTCGCTCTGTTCGGGTCCATGTAGAGTTCAATCCGGACGCCTGGACGAGCCAACTATCTGGTGTTAGAAGCGCGCTGAGGGCGAAGTACGGAGGACCGCGGAGTCGGGCGAGGTCTACAGTGGCCGAGGTTACGAGGGTATTAGTGCCAGTATTCCGGCCACTGGCTGTGTTAAGGTCTGCAGAGTGGTGGCAGAGCGACGAGTTAGGCTTGGACGTGGGATACTGGTCTCTGAGTTGCACATCTGTGCTGTGCTCGGGTGGTGACCCGGATGAAGGCGAGGAATGCTGGTCGCTGTGCTGCCGCCACAAGGCTGCGTCGAGAAGCATATCAGCATGATGCCGATGGCCCTGAGCTCACGTGCAACCTTCACGCGCAACATAGGTGATGTACATGACGTCCGAGATGGCAGTTGGGAAAGGCGCTCATCCAGGTATCTCCATGGCGCTGCTGCCGTTGCTTGATAACTATGAGTCTAAACAACGAGCTGCAACACGCACGTGCGGTCAGGCCTTAAGAATGCGGGACTCTTACCACACTTTTTTGTTCCCGAATGCTGTCATGGACCACCTGAGAACACCACCACCGACTTCTCTGATATATGATCAATTTGGTTGTATAAACATCGGAAAACACAATTTCTGTTTTTTTCACTACTGCATCATAACAGATTCTGGAACCACCCGGGCATCGCAAGGTAGTCTACAGAGCCGCATTGAATGACGAGGAAGCGAAAAATTTGAATTAACGCAAGTAGTAATGAGTTCAATATAACCAATAGTAAGCGGGTGGACGTCACTTTTGCATAGTTTCAAAGCAGGGCAATATCAGTGGCCATGTCACATTTTGTTATATCCCAAGTATAGGTTATTCTGTGAAGACGTTCGCAGGGTACGGAAGTGTGAATGCCTAGAAAAAGACTGGGAATGCATGTCCCATCAGTTGACAAGTTTGCCACTAGTGCCCCAACTGATAGGTTTCTCGATTGAAAAAAAATCGCGAAATATTTTGTTCATTTACAACAACCCAAAGAAGAACGAAGATCACGTTAACATCTTTTCTCTGCTTCCAACACCTGCGTTCACACGCTGACGCACGCATGTTTCTTGACTTCATAGGAAGTCGCCTTGGTTTCTGAGTTATCTAATTGAAAAGCTTCAATATCTTCAACATATGACTTAGGCTGTAGTTCCAAGGGGAATGTGGAGTATAGAAAATCGTTTCCGACTTCGTATACGCGTAAAATAATGATCCGAGAGTCCGATCAAACCCAATACTTACATATCACTCTGTACATGCCTGACGTAGGTCTACAATGCTCAACGTTTGTGTACACGCCACATTTCTAATCACTCTCCCTCTTGCCAATTATTAATGAAATAATTACTTAGTTATTTATTTACATTCAAAAATGCCAGCAGTGTCCGTCGATAATACTGCCGGGGGGAAGTACACATGGTAGCATATGCTACCATAAAAAGAAAAATACTCAACTATATAATATTTATATAAACTAAAAGTGTAGGTATGAGTGTAGCAGTATGCCTCTGAAGAATTCTGCAGTGCGTCAGTCAGCAATCCCTCATGGAAGCCGATTCCAATGGGAGATTGTGTGTAGAAAAGTGTTCGTAGACGTTTGTTTTGTAAAAACCTTTTCCTATATTTTAAAATGGCCATTTCTTTTAGATAAAAATGGGGAGGTGAAAACAAAGATTGTTTATCTATTTTGTATATCCTACGAAAAATTTTTAACATTTCTAGTCTCAAGTTTTTCCTATGTGTGAATAGGTGATCCCACCTTAGCTTATCCTTAAGCGCAGTGACACTGGCACCGAAGTCAAAGTTGCGACTTACAAACGAGCTACGCGGTTCTGTACCAGCTAAAGCATAGTTGACAGAGTTTTTGTTACTATGCAACTACCTTACGTTCGAAAATAGAGTAGTTCTTTGATTTTGGGAAGAGCTAAGTGGAAGTTGTGCTTAACGAATTTTAACATTCTGTAGAATCTCTGCTGTGGCATATTCAACGTGCTTAGTCCAGGTAAGTTTTGATGAAAAGTAAACATTATAGTATTTACATTGACTTATACGCGTTAGCTGCGCTGTATCTAATGTATAATTAAATATATATGGGTCACTTTTTAGAGTAAAGAAGACTCATTACCACTTCCTTGTGTTCACAGACATACGCAACCTATCACACCAGCGCATTATGCATTCTAAGTCTAGTTGCAAATACTGATAGTAAGAGGTGGATCTAATACAATGGCAAACCACACAATCATCCGCATACAGACGTGCTTTGCAGTAGATATTATGAGCAATATGAACATTGTACACCAGAAACAGCCAAGGCCCAATTATATATCCCTGTGAAACTCCCGAAGCAAGTGACATTTTGAGAATGGGAACCTTTATTTACCATACATTGTATCTAATTGTGTAGATAACACCTTATTCAATCGAAAAAGACAGGAGTAACAACGATGGATGACAGTTTATGTTGCAGCATGGGGTACAGATTCCAACGCTTTCTGAAAGTCTAGGATTATGCAGCCAGTTCGCACGGCAAGGTCAAATGAGTAAAAAGATCGTGACTGATTTCTATGAGCTGTGTTGAACAAGAAAGGCCAGTCCGAAAGCCCCGCTGAAAAATACTCAGACCCTCAAACACACAAGCTGTGTTTCTGCAACCCAGTTTGACGAGTTTGTTGCTTTTATGGGCACACATAATTGTTTCAACAATACATGTCTTGGTTAGCGTAAAGATACTCTTGGAGTCTTTCCACATATAGTGGCAAGACAGGAAAAAACTTGCGGCACAAAATACCTGTCCTGGTGTATTCTATGTAGCGTTCAGTGATTCACACTCACCGACGTTACCTAATTCCTATGATATACTTCGACAGTTTCTCTCAATCTCAACCGTATGAGGGATCACTTAAAGATAACTATTTTAGGCAGACGGTTTAGCTGTATAGACCTACATATTTACCCGATCCATCACTGCGCAACGTCGTCCCTGGGGTTCTTCAGAGACCAATGCCCTAAAACACCGCAAAAATTTGGACTACAAGGTGCATAACTTTTTGTTCCCGATATTTGTGTACTACTTGCTTTCATCCCGACTATTCCCTTGAGTTATTTTGCCGTTGCTTTGCTTCGTAATTGTACGCTGCTTCTAAAAATATTTTGCAGATCTCACGTACCTGGGATTAAACGTTATGCGAAGCATGCAGAAGGAAATGACCGTGTTGCAATGTTTTTATTATGCGACACGTCATGAAATGACGATAAATATATGTAGAATGGTTGTATGCACAGAAATATGTTGAAGAGTGTAAGATGTACATATAACCAGTTGTTCGCATTTGTGCAACGATGCCAACTAAAACAACCGTATTAGCATCACCAGAAGCCTATATGAAGCGCGGATGCTCGCGAGGATGTTGGTCCTGGAAACTGCTACATACTTCAACTTCAGCACATGATAACTAACCACAATTGACGTTAATCCTACATGACGGCTGTATGAAAAGGGTACATATGTAATGTTGATAAAATTTGGTGGGCAGCGCTGCAACAAGTATGGACGTTTTGCGAAGATTAGCGTTTAATTGATAAATAGTTCCGAGACCGAGCGTAGCTCTGTGGTAAAATGCTTCATTGCCACACGGAATGCTTGGGATCGATTAAAGTGGGGAGATTGCCATTTATTCATTGCATTCGTTGGGTCAACGCTCCTGATGTCGGGTATTAGCAGACGCTTTAAAATTGCCCGTGTGTGTTTTCATCGTTCTTGGGTAGAGACCAAGTGTCAATCACCTGTGACACATAACAGCACGCCAGCGGTACATACCCGCCCTTTGGTATGTGCCACTATCTTGCAGGAAGTATTTGGCGACGAACGTGGCGGGATTGTTACAACATTTATGTCTTGACCAGCGCATCATATTCGTCAAACTATCTCACCTCTCATGCTAATTTAGGTTCAGTCCAAGTGAGGGGTGACCATGAAATCACCCAAACGTAAGCGGCGACATGGATAGATAGATAGATAGATAGATAGATAAATTGATAAATAGATAGATATATAGATAGATAGATAGATAGATAGATAGATAGATGAATAGATAGATAGATAGATAGATAGATAGATAGATAGATAGATAGATAGATAGATAGATAGATAGATAGATAGATAGATAGATACGCTCAAAGTTGCCGAAGTTTGCTAAGAAATGCATTTAAAAAGGAATACGCGTAGTCTTAGTAGTAATGAGAGCCAAACGCTTTCAGAACATACTCTCAATAAAGCAAACAAATTTTGCAATTCAACAGCTGCAGACCTCGGAACGTCCATGTTACTAAATTCGCAGATGCATGAATCTTCACACAATAAACAGATAAAAAACCTGAACGAAAGCAATTTTTCTTGGTATTGATTTAGAGAGGACGCGATGAATGCAATTCGGTGACATTTATTGAAGCAACCGAGACATCTTGAAAGCCATAATGAAATAAAACGCCCCGTTTCTGCGACCGAATTCTTTGCAGCGGTCACATTTATTTTCTGCTTGACGTCGAGATTTGCAGTTCCAGCTCGAACAGTTAGTTATTCAAAAGCACTAATAATTAGCAGCAGGACCGACTTTTCTTTGATGGGTCATTAAATTAGATGACTCGACATGTATTCAGAAGGGCTGGGGATGCAGCGAAAGAGTAACAATTCTGTACACTGACCACACAGGAGGAATAATTGCGTTACTACATCTGTTTCCCAGGTGGCTGGAAAGAATAAAGAGCAGAAGAAGTAAAAGCAAAGAAGTCAACCACTATTGAATACAGGTTTGTCACACTTTATACGGGAAAAGCATGGGGAAGTCAGAATGTAGAAGAAAAGTGAGAGAGAGAATGAGGGGACCACACCTACAGCGTCATAATCGGTGCATCTCGTGCAGTACATGTGAGCACGAGTAGAGATTATCTTTCTGTGCACGTCTGCCCTGCTCAAAGAATTCGGTAGCGAAGCATTCGTACTGTTGCACAATGACTTTAAAAAAAACACTGAAACTGGTTGCTGCGGACTCCTGTTCTTGATCTAGATGAGCTACAGCGATGTGTAGTTATTGGTAGTGAATTTTCGAGTACAACAAAATGTAGCGTGGACACTTGCAGATGATGTTCTGCAATATCGTCCAGATCTACTTACAGAAGTCATTACACAAAACGTTGAATATACGCTTCAGCCGTGCTTATAATGAACATGTTTTAACAAGGCTGTTTTCGTAGTTGGTGTTCGCCCATTGAGACATTTCAGCCTCAAGAAGCAAATACATAGGGCAAATACACACAGCGGTTTTTGCTGAATGTTTTTAGCTTTGTTTACGTGCTTTTTTGCAGCTAAAAGACGACATGGAAACATCGCATCCACAGTCGCAATATTTTACACGTGTTGTCTCGCGATTAGCGTAAAATTTCTATACGTTACTTCCTTATGATCTCGAAACTCAGTATTAGAGTGCGAATGACAGACTGCTATTGAGCAAGACTACTTGGAATCAAAGTTTTGACTATCAGTTTTTCAATGTTCATAAGCCTTACATGTCCATACCTGAAGCATCGTCATTATAAAGTGTGTCTTGCGATGCACACCGTAGTTTTTTCATTCAAGTTACATATCTGTTATAGTGTGAACTCCGATAGCAATTCACAATATATAGCCACAGTATCGCTGTAAAGTTGTCATTCAATTCTCACAAATTTCTTACGAAAGTTCATGAAGAGTATTATGATTCCTGCTGGTGTGATGACTGAGCATAAGTCAAAAGGGCTGCTCTGAAAAGTGTGAATGATGATAATACCTAAACTAATAAAAGAACGGGTGAAAAACATACTAAAACTGGTTATTTTGACCCAGATGACACTGGATTAATTGACTCTGTCATAAATTTACACCGAGCTAGCTATTTGAGACCGGCGGTAACCCACAAACTGATACATTTCCAGTTCAACTTATTCACCCTCTTCAAAACGATTTAAAAATATTTTTGGACAGTTTTACCTTTTCCCAGAATATGAGCCTCGATACCGAACATAGGCATGTAATCAATTTTGAAATGATATATACACTTAAAAAACGGGATTTACATAGAATGTTGAAAATGCGTTGAACAAGACTTTGAAAAGGACATACATGTTGGATCCACATAAATATACATCAGCACAAAAAAACGTGTGCAATGCATTTCTTATTAAAATGAAGTAGGTATATCCTAAAAAGCATCTAAGTACACAAAAGATGACGCTTCTTTGCACTCATTATGAGGAAAATTTTTATTCTCTTCGGCAGACACAATCGAACGTCTGGCCATTCATAATTTTCATAACCTAATATATTAGCTTTTAAAATGCGAGAATACTTAACAGTACCTGAACCAATGAAGAAGGAACAGCTCTGCGTAGACGTATGAGGTCGAAATAAAGATACTCTCGTCCTTCTACATGCACCACGAAACTACAAAAGCCGCAACATAGCACAAGAAATGTGAGACAGTACTTCGTATACAGAGTGCCCCAGCTATCTTTAGCAGGAGTTTAAAATTATGCCGAAACACGAAATTACGACGCGATCAAGCGCATGTTGCAGACCGTTGCCGGGAGCTAGTGCTTTTTTGTGTTATCAAACATTGTTTAATTAGATCTTTCTAATTACTAACTTTTGAAGGAGCGAAGCTGGATAAACAATTTTAAGGAGAAGTTGTAGATGGCTTTAGAAAACGTCTGAAAAGACAGTTTCGAACATTGCATCTGTTAATTATTAGTATTTGGTTATCTGTTAATTAAAAGCACATCTAGCTTTTTTCCGAGCTAACTACAAGAGCTCGTGAAACACAAAACTCCCAAGCATTTCCCCGAGGGTGAACATGGTAAGTGCGAATACACGGGGTGATGCTATGAGGGGTATTTATTAATTCGCACTATTATATTTATTAATCACACTATGGTGCCTTTATGGTGTAATGGTTCCTGGGAATCGCATTTTGATCACACGGGGGAGTTTACGTTTACTCACTGGCGAATGCCAACGGATTTTAACTTTACTCCCCCTCACGACCCGCTCTCGACGGGAGACTGAGAGAGAAGGCGGGCGCGCGAGAGAGAGTTGTGCGCGCGCAGCTGCAGCGAGCGAGGAGAGCGGAGGAGCGACCGAAGGGGGAGGGGGTATAAGGCGCGTTACTGACACCGATATCAGAGTCGCGTCCGTGGCTTATTCGGTAGAGCGTCGCGCTGCGGCCCGCCAAGTCCTCTTTCTTTTAAAGATAGAGAGAAGACTGCGGACGCCGCCGACGGCGGTGGATGGTTTGGGGTCGCTTATAAAGTGTATTCACACTTAAAACTTGTTCGCCGCAAAGCCACCACCATCGTTGCGGCCCTTTCAAGACAGCACAATCGGGCAAATGCTATGGTCGTTCGTACGCGCAACGTTAGAGAGCAATAAATCATCGTGCGCACTAGAGCACGCGCGCTCTTGTCACGTGGTATTTTTTAAAAATTCGAAGCATTTCTTAGCGAACTCGGTGACTTTGAGCGCGTCTATCTATCTATCTATCTATCTATCTATCTATCTATCTATCTATCTATCTATCTATCTATCTATCTATCTATCTGTATATCTATCTATCTATCTATCTATCTATCTATTCTATCTATCTATCTATCTATCTATCTATCTATCTTTCTATCCCCGCCTACGACTTTAAGCTCTCCTGGCCGTTCTGATGATGGTATCAATACCAAGCTTGGTGTGGCATACCATGACTGTATAAAGAACATATTTGACTAGCCACAACATAAAATCATAACATGCATGACAAGATTGTCAAGATTTACATTTAATTGTCCTGCCACTCTTGCGGTGGTTTAGTGCGCATGGCATGTTGCAAAACTGGTATGGTACGGCATGATTGCAGGCAAACACAAGCGACAGACCCTAACATGAAAACCGTGATATGCGTGTCATGTAACAACATGACTACATGTCACGCTCAGATGTGCTCGCGGCCGTTTGGCTAGCGTCACTTATGCCAAATTTGGTATTACGGAACTTCAATGGATGACGAAGATATGATACTTGTGCAAACAAGATAATCATTAGATGCGTTTCATGCAACAACATGAATACATGCCACGCTCATGATGCCTTGGCGGCCGTTTCGCTCGCTTCAAATGTACCTATTCCGGTATTAGGGACGCAATTGGACGAAATAGGTAAATGACACATCCACTCATAATTATGACGACATATATGTCATGCTACAACATGACTACATGCCACACTGATGATGCGCTCGCGGCCGTTTCACAAGCTTCACATATGCCAAATTAGGTATTACGTGACGCCAATAGTTGACGAAGGTATGTGACTGGTGCAAACATGATAATCATGAGATGCGTGTCATGTGAGAACATGACTACATGCCACAGTCAAGGCGCCAATAAATTTCGACGTGGCGCGTTGTGCGTGCTCACCGGCGTTCATTTCGTTGGGTCACGCAGGCGTTGCCACGCAGGGCACCGGTCCTCCCATATACTCTCAAACGAGCGCCGCGCTGTGATGCTTTGACGCATGCGCGTTTCAGTGGGTGCGGCGTCCCTCCTTTACGAAAAGAGGGAGACGCAGTGTTGTCTGGGTAACGCATCGGCGGAAAATACAGCATGTCGCATTTCGCGCTGGTTGCCGTCGGGCCGCGCCAACAGACGCTGGTCGCACCGGTCGCGCCTGGCGTCAGGCAATAGAGCGCTCGCGTTTTGATAACATAGCGTCGCTGTGCCCACGGTGCGCGCGCGTCAGCGCTGCATTGTAGTATATTGGGCCCTTCATGATGTGCTCGCGGCCATTTCGCTAGCTCCGCATATACCAAATTTTATTTACGTGACGTCAATGGATGACGAAATTATATGGGTAGTGCAAACATGATATTCCTGACACGCGTGTCACGTAAGTATATGACAACATACCACGCTCATAGCTTGCTCGCGGTCGTTTCGCTAGCTCCACATATACTAAATTTGGTACCACGTGACGTGAATAGATGACGCAGGTAAACGACACATTCACACATGATAATCATGACAAGAAGACATGTACGGCATCATTTACCTCAATCTCGTAACGTCGTGCTGATTTTAAAGTGACATATAAACCCTTCTCATTCGTGCTTCACATATCATCGATTCTCACTGTGCGGGAGAACTGCCCAGTTTTTTTTCTCTTTCATTTCTACCAAGCAGGAAACCACTACTAATTACCAGATATAAAGTCCCAGCTCTCTAATAAATTATTTTGCAAACCGATCTACAACTTTTTTTGTTGAAAGTTGTCGTTCATCTTCGCTTCTTCAATAGTTAGTTATTTAAACAAATGTAATTGAATTATATTCTAGAACACAAAAATAGTCTGAATAACTTGAGGCAACAGTCAGCAACATGCATTTGGTCACGCCGTAATTGCGTGTATAGGCATATTTTTAAAATTGAGCTTATGATATCTGGGGCACCCTTTATACTGAACTAGGTTCGAATATCACGCAAGGCAAACGCTAGGAAAATTTCTATCATGTTGGCCCACATTGTGCTCTTATATTTAGTCTAGAATTATGACAAAATTAGTGCTTTCGAACCCACTAACCGCCCTCTATCTTGCGGACGCTGAATGTATTTTTGTACTCAGTGTGCCTGCTTTTGTCGTTGATTGCTTAGAGCTCGCGCCGCCACCCGCAAACGTTCTGGTCTGCTCAGAGGTGCAAAAAGCAATAGCTACCGAACGGGATATAGCCTACCGGTTATGGGGCTCGACTGCTAATTCGAAAACTGCTGGCTCGAATCTTGGCGGTGGTGGCCGCGTTTTAGTGAAGGTGTAGAAGTAAATGGTAGAAGCCCGTATACTTAGACTCAGGTGCGAGTTGACTAACTCATTAAAATTTGTCGCAGCTCTCCACTTCTACGTCAGAGATACTCCGCGAATGTTATTACAACAACAACAACAACAACAACATAATAATAATAATAATAATAATAATAATAATAATAATAATAATAATAATAATAATAATAATTGTCATCTTGAGTTGTACAAAACGACTAACAGGCCTGTCAAAGCCAGACGGTGCCTTGGAGGACATGGCCCGGCACATGGGGAAACGAGAGGTGACAGACATATTGAAAAGCTTTTCATGTAAACAATCAGAGAAAGAATGCATGTAACTCATTTACGCTACATTTAAACACAATTACAACCAAGAATCAAATTAGCGGAAGCAATACTACCTAAACAGTAGAAATGTAGAGATAAATATTGAAAAATTTTAAACGGATTTTCCTCTTAACGCGATAACTCAGTCCTTAGGCTCTTTCGCAGATTGCGTTTAATCGTTGCAAAAAAAAAAAAACACTGTCGGGGATGTCATTTAAAACTGTAGGGACATAGACCTTTGTAGTAGCTTTGCCACATCGTGTTTTGACGAATGGTACAAAAAGCGAAAGTTTTTTAAATATACGAGGGACAATGCATTCGTTTTTGAACTGAGAGCCCCAGAAATGCCGTATTACAACATTTGGTTAAAGGACGCTTTGAAAGACGGCAGGTGAAGTAGAGAAAATAAATTTACATTGTCTGTTGAGGAACGGTTGTACACAATGGATTTCAACATACTTTTTAAAATATTGTCAACGCGACGCTGCCATCGCGAAGAACAAAAAGCAAATAAAGTGATGTCATATCGTAGGATACTATACGCAAGAGAAATTAAGATGGCCACATTAATATTGGTGGGTGCAATTGATCTAATATTGAAGAGTAACCACGAGATTTTTCGCAGTCTGTCACAAATGTAAGCCAAATGATTATTCCAGGACAGGTTGCTATCGAAAAACACACCGAGATATTTTCTAGAAGTAACATAGTCAATGGAAGTACGCTTACAGGAGGTGCAATCACGGGCATGAAGAAGTAGGGTTGCATTCGTAACTATTGCTTTCAATGAATTCTTAAAGCAGTATAATTTCGTTTTTTTCTGAATAATCACCAGGCAATTATCCGTAAACCATCACGCAGCCTCACAAACACCATCTTGTAGTAGAGACAACGCTTTATTGTAACTTACATGTTTCGTTAACAGAACAGTGTCGTCTGCATACTAAAATACAAGACATTTTGGAACAGCAGCAGTACACTCCTTTATGAATAAATTAAATAAAAGAGAAGACAAAATGGATCCCTGTGGTACACCCGCTTTCAAGGGAAGCCTATTACTGAAAGGTAACTGATTGTGTAACCGCATTGCTCGCCGCGGTGGTCTAGTGGCTAAGGTAATCGGCTGCTGACCCGCAGGTCGCGGGTTCAAATCCCGGCTGCGGCGGCTGCATTTCCGATGGAGGTGGAAATGTTGTAGGCCCGTGTACTCAGATTTGGGTGCACGTTAAAGAACCCCAGGAGGTCGAAATTTCCGGAGCCCTCCACTACGGCGTCTCTCATAATCATAAGGTGATTTTGGGACGTTAAACCCCACATATCAATCAATCATTGTGTAACCGCACTACCTGGGAACGACCAGAAAGATAATTTTTAAGAAAGTCGTAGAACGGACCCCTAAAGCCAAACAAATATATTTTTTCAATCAATATAGAGTGGTTTACGGTGTCAAATGCTTTAGAGATATCATGAAATAAAGTACAGGCAAACATGTTATGTTCCAAAGCATCATTCAGTTCATCGGAAACTTACATCGTCTAAGTACATCGTCTAAGAAACATAAGCAGAGCTTCTCTCTCTGCTCTTACCTAATAAAACCAACAGTTTTATTTCTTTTAGTCGTGTTGTTTCCCAGAGTGAAAATATTAAGCCATTTCGTGCCGAATCGAGGAATCAGTCAAACTAACTGCGTAGATGACCTGCCAGAGTCCTACTGTGTAATCTTGTTAGTACGCCTTTCGTCCAGTTCCTTAGCATTCTCTGAACTACCACAAAAATATTTCCGACAAGTTCTTGTGGCAGGGACATATTTATTGGCATAAATACCTATTGCATTCGCTTGAAAAGACGCTGATCACTTCGGAAATGCAGCAGTCTAGATATGAATGTATGGCTGCTGAGGCAAACATTGTTTTTTCAACGCATTGCCAAAGCACAATCACCCGGCCCGTATGCATAAGGCTGCCATATACTAAATATTGATCTCGCCACATATTTTATTAGAGACCCTGCAACCATGTGTTAATCTACTTATGTGCTGAGTAAAGCACGTAAGAACACGAAGAAAAGCCCATGTAGTATGCAATGAAGGTTTTCATGTTGTTTCCTATCTCTTGTTTTTATGTGATGCATCAGTTTGTAATCAAAAAAGAGGAAACTTTGTTGATGGCCCTCTCCTGTAACACAAATAAAAAGAGGAACATGTCCTGAGTGCTAAGTAAAAGACTATTTAGAGTTAGTAACTGCTTCGGATACTCTCGCATTTTGAAGTGGCTGCACGAAACGCTTTCCTATTTTTTACCCCCATGACCATTAATTTTAATGGGCATGGTAGCAAAATAGATAATATCAACTCAAAATTGCGATTTTTTTACATTCTTGAACCTGTATTTTGAGCCGAAGCTAATGTGCCTGTTTCTCCGTGAAAGAATAAAAACAAGCTTAGCATGAAGGGTACATGTCGCGCTAGTTCATTGAGGTAATGCGCTTTTCGTACTTACTCATAGACTTTTGGCGCATTCAACGCAATATTTTGTGCAATTATATATATGCTAGCTTTGTGAATGCTTTGTGGTTTATTCCCCAGAGAAACTATGGTAGTATGTATGGGCATGGCAGCGAAATAGTTGATACTAACTTAAGATCACATTTTTTTTAGATTCTGGTACCTGTATTTTGAGCCGAAGCTAAAGTGCATGTTTCTCTGTGAAAAAATGAAGACAAGCTTAGCATGAAGGGTGCATATCGCCCTAGTTCATTGAGGTAATGGGCACTTCGTAATTGTTTATACACTTTCGGTGCACTCAACGCAATATTTTGTGCATTTATATATATGCCGGCTTTGTGAATGCTTTCCGGTTCATTCCCCAGGGAAACTATGGTAGTATGTATGGGCATGGCAGCGAAATAGTTGATATTAACTTAAGGTCACAGTTTATTTAGATTCTGGTACCTGTATTTTGAGCCGAAGCTAATGCGCCTGTTTCTCTGTAAGAAATAAAAACAAGCTTAGCATGAAGGGTGCATGTCGCGCTAGTTCATTGAGGTAATGGGCACTTCGTATTTGTTTATAGACTTTCGGCGCACTCAACGCAATATTTTGTGCATTTCTATATTTTGCCATGTTCCATATCACAAGTTTTGTTATCGCCCCAAGACACTACACAAGTCTCCGCGCAAAACGCGCGTGCCATTTTCGAGAAACTTCCGGACTTTAGTAGGTCATTTCGATAAGATCAAGCCCACTCTGCGAACTGTACATATTATTCTGGAACCTACGCCACCGCCAGCAATAATGCTAGAGCATTCGATCGCAAGAGTATAAATGCCGACGCACTTCGTCGCTTGTCAGTTGTTGATCGACGGTCGACGCTCCGTTCGCCGCTGTCTGTGGAAGACTGCTACTGTAATCGAACTTTCCGTTCGCCGGGCACAGGTTCGCCCAAATAAACTGTTAAATCCCAACACAAATTGTCTGTCTTTGGCCACGTCACGACCCTGTGACAATATGTTGGTTTTGTGAATGTCTGCTTGGCAGTTTATGCCTCAGGGAAACTATGGTAGTATGTACCATATCACCTAGTACAACTATTTGTTGTTTGCATCAATAAAGGACAGCTATAGCACATTTCCGTGTTGCTCTTACATACTGTATCCCAAACGTGGTGTAGCGGGAATTTTTCATATTTATTGACCCTATTATGTTGTCCAAGTCATCATATTCACTCGTTTCTTCAAGTTTTCTTGGCGTATTTTCTTTTTTGAGCGTCTGTTTAGCTCAATGCGTTATCATTACCCTCCAAAAAATAAATTAGTGCAAAATAGGAACGAAACAGCAATCGTGTAGGTTAGCCGGCGGCATCTCCTACCAACTCTTCTAAAAGTGATGTACAGTGGCTAACATTACTGTATCATTCGTTGTTTGGACTACGCAATATGTCTTCGTAAAATAATAAAAATTACCAATAAAATTTGTTGCTGCCTCTATTCTAGCTCGTTGCTTTGGACGACACTAAAGGAAGCAACCTGATTTTGTAAATTGCATATTTTTCAATTCATAACTCATGCCACGCTTTTCTCTGCAAGAAAAAAGACCTCGTTATCTACGAATTCTGCCAGTGAAAACAAAGAAAAAACTATGTGACATGAATGTACTCAACCAAAGCCTGCAAAGACGTCACAGGTAATGAGGCAAAAAACCGGATGCTACACAGCTTGCCTAAATATTTACGCATAAAATTCGACATCAATATCTTATAAAAGTACCCAAAGTTTGATATGGTAATTTTAAGAAAATCGTATTGAGCTAATATACAAGAAATACGAGAATATTTTTGTTTGAGATAATATTGTCATTTGGAAGCTACCGTGCTGAAAATTTGCTTGACGTGAAAAAACACAATTTTGACTGCAATTTGGTGTAATATGGCTATAAATAAAATAATGAATTACTTGGAAAAAGTTGTAAGAAATACTTTATATCAGCTTCGCTATTTGTTTGTCTTTTGTGTACATTTATATGCGATACCTGCTGGTTATTTTTGGTATACATGAATTTTACAGAAATATGATGTGATGAGTAACCAAGCGCATACCAAAATGAAGCAGTTAAAGAAGACATGCAGATTTGGCTCACATCTAATACCAATTTACACAATCGTGCTTTTAGTAAATGTTAGCTGAGACAACAGAGATGATAATGCGTTGTACCTTTTCCAGCAGCCATGTTGCTGATTAATAGGCAATTTCGTATGTGACAGTGGGTCATAAAGTGGTCGTGAACTTTTTCAGTAAACATAAATGGTCTGATGTTTTTATTTTTCAAATATGCGTGTAGTTCGCATGAACGTGCCACGTGAGTCATAGTTACTAACCTCATGCTGTACCAATGTAGCTAAAGTGGCTCGAAGTATTGAAAAGTCAGAAGTGCCTTAACGGGTGTTCACTAGCGATCACTATGTCCTTTTTTCTACCAGCAACAAACTTCGCCTAATAAAGTCGACCACCCCAAAGAATATGCCGTCGATGTGTGAGAGCAATAAAAACAACAGACATTCGTAATTACGTGCTGCTGCCTCCGAGCATATGAAAATTGTGGATCAGATTGATAGCTCAAACTTTACATAAATTTTGTTTCATAGAGTGTATCCCTCTTTCACATTGCCCCATGCCTTATCTGCACTGTGTCAATTAGTACTAAGGTGTTCGCCATTGCGGACATCATGAATCGGGGTTCATGCTAATCCATATATTCCGAAATTCATCTGCGTTTCATGTTAAGACATTGAAGCAGCTATGCTTGGTTCAGAGCATTCCCTCGAACGAACGAACAAACGAACGAGCGTCGAGATGTTCGTTTGCTAAACTTTTCAAATGAATACATAGGGTCTTCCAAAATAATGGCGCGTTACAGTATTCTTAACATTAGATATTCTTACAGAGCAATGATACGCATTCCACTATTTAAAGATTTCTCTACAATCTTTGAGGCTTTTTCAAACGGGGAACATAGTAGAGACAGAGGATACAGTTAACGCCGCACATCAATGGTAACTAATAAACCCAGGACAAACTATGGCATGGGAACCATCAAGTATGAAGCTATGATTTTATGCAATATGTATCCTACTGTTGCGGAAGTAGCCAGAAATCGTAAAGCGATTCAAGAATTCAAAAATTTAATAATGAACTTGTTTCTTGAGTCGGAAGCAGATGTGTTGTACAATTTTTAATGTAACTTTCACTACGCAAACAATAATGATAATCAGCGATTGCATAGTAATGTTATTAAAAACCATTGGTATTAGTATAAATAATTGCTACCTTATTGATGTTTTCGTTTTTATTGCATTAGTGCTTATGTTCCTACTGTGATTACATCAATACTTTATGTTCTATACTGTCGTTACGTCAATACTATATTTGGTGATTATATGCTTACTATAATATGATTATGTGCTTGTTGATTTTGAATTTTCAAAGTTGAATCCTTGTTTTCAAATCCGTTCCTTTTTTTGCCCCACAATGGTAGGGCCTGGTTAGGAGGTTTGGATGCACGTTTTGCCTTACCCCGCGGGCAAACTTTGTGTACGTGTTATGAAGAAATAAATAAATAAATAAATACTCAGTTGCTCAAAAAACGATTCCAAATGTGGATAATATGATAAAATTTCCTATTTTAGATTATCGACCACACCTGTCTGTTTTGCTGAGTAATAGAGCCAACCATAAGTGAAATGAAAAGTACGAAATTGATGAAAAAAACATTTGCTTCAGAAGGCAACTGAGAATTATTTTCTATTAGACGGCCACAAGCTATTTGTTAACGGCGACCTGTGTCCCATTTCATAGGCCCTTGTCTGAATGACTTCGTCGGAAGTGCCGCTGACATGGCTTCCGAGTGCTCGAGAGAGGGATGCTGCAATATAAGGACACATTGAAACAGTATGTGGTAACACGTATGTGTTGGAAAAATATTGTGTCTGCAGTTTTCTCCAGAGGCAATCCAGTGTCTTAGTCAACCAAATTTACGCGGTGGATAACGACCACTTGCCCAGCTGACGAAACCAGGAGTTTCCAGGTGAGCCACCTCATTCCAGAATTCTCACAGTGTCTGGGTAGTCGGCTAAATTTTATTTCCGGCAATGTTCACCAACCATGTGGCAGTTACCGATATTATGCCCCTCGTCAGATCTACGATGGCTGCATTGAATCACTTAGAATCAGGCAAGACAGAACAGGTTACGCCAGATCTCCGATGGTTGTATTGGATCACTAAGAAGCCGTTAAGACAAGACCGGTTATCACATTCTGCAATGTAACACGCTGGGACACCTACAGAGAAGCGTTGGACAAATCCACTGGTGAGCTGTTCGCAGATATGTTGCAAAGCAAGCGAGCAGCAACTTCGTTGCTGAAATTGGTCGACCATTTTCCTGCTCCTGACCAGAAATTGAAGAACCTCTGCGCAGCACAAAGATGGGCGGAGCGAAAAATAATGAGAACAAAAGAAAATCCGTCTGCGAAAACCGAATATAACAGGGTAAACGCTGCGATTCGTCGCCATACAAAAATTAAGCCGAAATCAATGGGTCGCTTTCTGTGAGAGTTTATCAACGTTTATGCCCTTGACAAAGATAAGGGCAGTAACAAATAGTCTTTCTGGGAAGATCCGAACGCACAGGCCATTCGAAGCACTCACTTTGAAACAAGGGATAGATTTGCAAACCCTTGCAGAGGATTTTGCAGACGTGTACACATCTGGTAGATCAGCAGGAGCGGCGATTCCTCTGTTACCCCAGTTTTTTCACACGATGGATACGCAATTCACCTTTCGAGAGCTGGGTATAGCACTTTGCAAATTAAGATGACGCTGTGCCGTGGGTCCCGATTTGATCAGCAATCAAATGCTGACAAATCTACCATATGAGCGAAAAAGGGCCCTTTTTGACATAATCATTCATGTCTGGAGCACGGGAGAGATCCCATTTGTTTGGAAGACAGCATGGGTGGTGCCAGTCCTAAAGTCCGGAAAGGATCCTGCGAGCCTCGCGTCATATCGACCGGTATCTCTTACATCATGCGTATCCAAGTTGATGGAAAGATTAATATGTACAAGATTAACTTGGTACCTTGAACGAGGAAGACGATGGCCATCGTGTATGACCAGATTTCACCCAAGACTGAGTGCCCAGGACAGTGTTTTGTACCTATTAAGCTAAATCGAGCACCACCACGTCAGCGGACTCTCGACACTCGCCGTCTTCATGGATGTTGCCAAGGCATATGATTGTGTGCTTCAGGCAAGCATCGTGAACGGGCTCCAAGCCATGGGTGTGTCGGGAAATGCTCTTCGGTTCGTACATAAATTTCTCAGAGACCGCTGTGTCCGTGTTAAGCTTGGAAATGTAACGAGTGAAGAGAGACGCGTTTCCCTCGGCGTCCCACAATGAAGTGTTCTATCTCCCTTGCTTTTTTACGCTGCAATGGCCAGCCTTCCCGACACTCTGCACTTAGCTCTGAAAGCAGTTAAAATATCCATCTATGCCGACGACATCTGCATTTGAATCTCAGGGTACCAGCACAAACGTTTGGCCCGGATAGCACAGAGCGCTATTCCAATCATTGAGCGTCACTTGTTAACACTTGGCCTATCTTTAACAGCGGAAAAATCGGCCTTCATGCTCTTCCCGGGAGCGCGACGGAAGTCAACACGTCTGTCGCTGAATATTCGAGGCCACTCAATTCGTTGTGCAACAAGTGTCCGTTTCCTGGGCATTACCATCGACAACAAGCTATTATGGCGACGTGCGGTTGATGGTATAGTCACTGCATCAGTGCAAAGGATCAACGCTCTTCGTTGCATGGCAGGGGTCCGTTGGGGCAACAATCCTATGTCCATGCTTAAATTGAATGATGCCCTCATAACAAGCCGCATTCTTTATCAGCTGCCCCTGATATCACCATCACCAAGCCAGTTCGAACGCCTAGAGGCAGTGCACAGAAAGGGTCTTCGCTTGGCGATGGGAGTCCCTTAGGCGGCTTCAAACACGAAGGTTACCAATGAAGCCGAGTCTCTTCCGCTCCGCCTTTTGGCGTCTCAGGCCTTATTGACGCAGCTGCCAAGACTGAGCGAGTCCTTCGCAGGCACGGTGCTTCTCCGGCGGCGAGGAGCAAGAACTGGCTCACATTTCAACGCGGCACTAAACACATTTCGATATTTAGGCTTGAAACTGCCTAAACGGCGCCCTATGGGCCCGCTATGGCCGTTTGTGGATGTTGCGTGTAACTTCAGCGTACCCAATCTACCAGCGAAGCGCACCATTCCAGCCGCGGAAGCAAAATTTCTTGCGCTGGACTACTTGAGCACCATGTACCGCAGTTACCTGCAAGTGTACACCGACGGATCAGTGTGCACACAAACAGATAGCTGCACAGCGGCTTTCTGCATACCCTGCCTTGGCGTGTCATGGTCGGGCCGCCTGGATCGCGTGGTTTCGTCCACAACGGTAGAAAGCGCTGCAATCACGGCGGCTCTGCGAAAATTGCGACCCTTTTCTGCACAAGATGTTGTAGTGCTGACGGGCTCCAAATCGGCGCTACAAAGACTGCATGTTGGCCTACCTCAAAAAAAGTTCACCAGGCAATCTCTGGCACTAATCAAACACCTAAATGGCAAGAGTTTTATTATAAAGTTCCAGTGGATCCCATCCCACGTTGGCATTGAGGGCAATGAAAAAGCTGACGCCGTTGCATGCGGAGCACGTACATCGTTTCCAAAAGTAAGAACTGCCGAGACTTACCAGAACAACAAAGATGTGATACGCAATCATTTCAAGGCGATCTACAAGTTTCCACACCAAGCATGTGTAATTCATGAACTTTCTCGTGAAGAAGCGACGCTGTTGTACCGCATAAGAACCGGCTCCGCCTACACGCCGGCCTGGTCATTCAAGACTGGGAGATACGCTTTCCCGTTCTGTGCCTTCTGTGGTGACATCGGGGATATTGAACATTTCATTTGGCTTTGCCCACAGTTTGATGCGCAAAGAGCAGCGATGATCTGCACCTTGCGAAAAGGCTGTCATAGGCCCCGGACAGTTGATGACATCATCTTTCCTGAAGGGCCCGCGGCAACTAGGAGAAACGTGCAACAAATTCTGTTGGTCTTCCTGCGAAACACTGGGCCATCTGACACGTGGTTGTGTCACGTGTCACGTGTCACGGTTGTGTCACAATTGCCGGCCATGCAGGCCAGGCAAACTGCGCCTGCTGCAACACCACCACCACCACCACCACCACCACAAGACCGGTTATCACCAGCGCTGTTGGCGATTCCTCTGCAGTTTTGTAGGAGCGAGTCTTCGCCAATCCAGAGGTGACCATGTGACCGCCACAATCGCGAATTCATCTCTCTCCCTATATTCTAGGACCACTGTGTAGACTACTATTTTGTACTCTCCGCATCTAACATATTGTTGCGTGGTTTCGGATGCTAGGCATAGTGGGACATACCCTTAAAAATACGTCAGAGTAGAAGTGAGAAGGTTGATATTGTGTGTGAAAGGTGCGTTAAGAAATGACTTCTGTATATTTCACGTAACAATATACTCATCTTGTTTTTGCCAGCCTTCGTTCCTTGTGGTGAACCGAATGCAAACTTTTGGGCAAAACTTTGTGTGTGTACAGGACCATGTGTAAATCTCACCGCAACTGAGTTTTAGTGTCCCAAGCGAGAACCTTAGCCTCTACGCCAATTCTTCCCAACATATCACGGACCACTTTGGTAGCACAAAAACTCGCATGCTGCATCACCATGTGTGGCTCCCGCAGCTCTACCAGGGTGTTTTGCACCGCTAATTTAAAAACTTTTTTTTTGGACGCATTGCTAGCAGCCCTACAGCTGCCATGTAAGCGTGCCGGATCAAGGCCTAGGCCTTATCTTTTTCTGTAGCACTTATTCTCAATAAAGGGCTCAATAAGTTGCCCTGTGGAGTAGAAATGCCTGCACTAACTTTCAGTAATACCAGAAAACAGATGGAATAGCTTCGATATATATAAAGAAAAAAATGATGTTGCGAGCACTTTATAAAATAAGCTAATAGAAACACACGTAAATGCGAGATTATTTTGCAGCCTGAACGGACACAAACCGCGGTTCTCACGCTCAGAACCAGTTTCGTTCTTCGCTCCGCTTCTAGGAATTCCACCGAAAATGCATCGGCAAATAACTACAAATACCGACAACCGCGTCATTCCATGTTTGTGGAAATGAGTTCCCAATTCTTTTTGTGATAGTCTCACACATCATTCACGCTTAGTGCTTTTTCGTCGTTATCAAGAATGGTACGCCTTTTATGCATGCCTTTCCTGTATGCCCTTTTTGTATGGCTTTCATGTACGCTTTTCATGCAAGGTTTTCGCGTATGTCTTTCATATACTGGTTTGCCTTTCAAAAAAAAAAGACGCATTTAGGCAGTGAAAAGCAACAGCTGCCCGTCTTTTTTTCTTCTGGTTGATCGGAAAACAATGGGCTCCAGAAAACCTATCGCATTTTTGGAACATTCTATAAGTAATGGCGCCGAGTATAGTGCATCCTGCTACGCGGACGACGGAGTAGCTTTGAGCAAACACAGCACACTGACCCAATAGCTCGCGTGCCCTTTTCTGAGTTTGAAAAGCAATGAACGAAAAAAATGAAAAAATAACCTTGGGTACATTCTCTCAGAATTCTCCACTCAAGCCTTGATTATCTACTGGATGAAATGCTGAGGCGTTAATCCTTGACGTAATGTATTTATAGCGTCTTCGCAACCCGATTATCAAGGAACATTTCATATATGTTGCATATATGTAAAAGCGCATGAAGCCGGAAACATGGAGATAGCAGGTTAGGGGATTGTTTTATTTTGACGGAACATTTGATTGTTTTTGTTTGTGGCGCAAACACCAAGTAAAAATGTAGTTTTAATGCAGACGTATTCGCTGGAGCACTCACTTCCGGTTTTACTATTCTCGAAAAATCTTTTAAATGCCGATGCGTTTCAAGCTTAGAGTTTTTTCTGATGCATACGACATCGCAGCGCTAGTTTATTTAAGTTGAGGGCTTAATGAATAAAAAATTAAATAATGAAAATTTTGAAGGAACTATTTCAAATATAGGGAATGAATTTTTGGGTAACCTTGATTTTAAAGGCACTACGTGGCAGAGCATTTCTGTATAGTGATGCTTTTTTTTCTACGCGGAATCTGATCTCCACTCCTGCTTTGCGGCAAACCTTAAGTTATGGATCCGGGGTAGCCTCGAAATGGCTTTCCTAGCTGCGCTCGTCACCCCGAATTCTTACGAATACGTTCACCAAGGTAGATAATACATAAAAAACTAATAAAAGGATAGTTTTCAAGGATAACGGTACTCTGCATTCAAGCTGTTTCAGAAACTAAGAAAAGCAAGTTGGGCTGGTAGATGGCAAATGCTCTGGCGCTAATAAACACTCGTGTTATGTGTATTAGCTTATTGATTGGACGTGTTTTTAACGCAAGCATAATTAATCACCACGGTATTTATCCTGCACGCGTTAGACGTTCTACCTTAGTACGAGGAAACTGAAATGTACATTAGTCTTTCTCAATCTGAAAATGTGTAGACATGTAGCACCAGCTGAACAGAAGTGTTCCCATCATTAGGCGACGTGAGAACCTGACCGATATTGTAATCTGTGTTTTAGAGAAACGTGTGACATAACCGCATCACAACAACATAAAACAACAGAACTGCTATGCACAAAAATAAATGAAAGCCAAATGTATTAATAGTGAACAGTGAAAAGCTATGGGGTTTCACTAAAAATTAACAAACGTAGTATTTGAGAAGGAAAGTCACATGTGGATTTTAGGACCGAAATAAAAGGGTACACGGCTGCAATTCAAAAAGTGATTGTGTTGTCTGCTATGTAGAAGCCTACTGCCCAAACGAAGCTCAGGCAGTGGCGGATGAGGTGGACTAGGCTTCTTTGAAAGTGAGAAGAACGCTAGGACTGCGTTCTGACCAAATGCTGAAGAATATGAACAAGAAAATTGGTGCCTTAAGAAGTGCGAAAGCGTGTTCCTGAACTGCATGATCAGGAAATGATGGAATAGTTCAAGACAGGTGGTCAGCAAGCATAGATAGAATAAATCTCTGAATCGACAAGTTTGAGGCATCAGTAAAGAAAGAGACGACATAGCCCGCCATGCTTTCGCAATACCACACTAGAAGAAAGCATGAGCAGGATTTTTTTCATTTTATAGATAGGACTTTCCAGAGAAATTGAAAAAATAATTGATCAATACTAGCCCGTAAAGTATTTCACCGTGGAGAGCTATTTAACGAAATGAAGTTTTAAATGGGCATTTTCAGCGTCGAAAGGCAATTTTTTTGTGCTGAAAATAATCACTGGAACGAAGCGCGCCTCCACCAGCGGCTGACACTCCGTAAAAGTAATTGCTTCTAATCAAGAATTTGTGTCTATAAAAGTTTGTGCATAAACATAAACATGTATGCGCGTTAAAAACTTCCAGGGGTGTAAATGCCCTAATGTGTTTGCGTGTATCATGCTCATATAAATTCTCATCTAAGATTTAGGACCCTTTAGAATAATAATAGTAATCCAAAAAATCATAGCAGCTTGGTGAGCTTCTACCACCAGTAATTCAGCTGGCAAAATCACAGTATTGCACGTCAATAATCTTAAAGGGGTTGTAAAATGTTATCCGAAAAATTTCAACTACGTGTGTATTCAGAATCATCCCCTTTGTCTCAGTACTATACCCCGACTCCTTTGACCCTCTGGTCTCACTGAATAACTAAACAAACGCGATTTCAATTTCCCAGCATAAGCTCTCATCAACTGTACAGCTGACGTCACTTTGAGACAGCCCACGAGAAGTCTTTGTTATCAACAAATCATGGTGAAGAAGTAGTTTTTTTTGCCTTAGTTGACCATGATTCATAGCATCATACCGTATAGATTACAGCGACGTCACCAACTTTGGAATACCTTAATGCCACGGACATAGAGCGTAGGTTGATTGATATGTGCGCTTTGACGTCCCAAAGCCACCATTTGGTTATGAGAGACGCCGTATTGGAGGGCTCCGGAAATTTCGACCACCTGGCATTCTTTAACGTGCACCCAAATATGAGCACGCGGGCCTACAACATTTCCGCCTCTATCGAAACTGCAGCCGCCACTGCCGGGATTCAATCCCGCGACTTGCGGGTCAGCAGCCGAGTACCTTAGCCACTAGACAACCGCGGCGGGGCACAGCGTAGGTTGATAGACCTTACCGAAGTACAGCGTCATCTGCTAGAGCGAAGTCGGCTCTTGGGCTTTGAACTGTACGCCGACGCACCCGCGAGAGTGCGAGATCGGCCATCTTTTGAGCCAGACATCGGAAGCCGTAACGATGGTGACAAATCCTGTGCTCTGGACGCACTCGTATCCAGACCGCGTGGCAAAACCTCCGCCGATAAGCCCGACGAAAAGCGCCGACGATAAGCCTCCACTCCGTGAACCCCTACCATCGAGACCTTTGCGATTTGTAGTTTGTAGCCACACTGCTCTTTGCTGTGGCTCGCTTGGCTGCTTATGAAAGCAAACGTTTTTTTCCCTTTCATAAGCCGTTCGGTACTATCTGACGACACACAAGGTTGGCATAGCGAAGACTAAGCCGCCTAGAACACGCATTAGAACGTAGCCTTACGCATATGGAAAGAAAAAAAAAACTAGGGCGCTGCACTTGCTGCACCGACTGAGCCAAGGCAACTGGCGCAAAGGCGAATATACAACGTGAAAGAACCCAGATGTACTTTAAAGCGGAACCGAGCATATCACTCTCTGTAGTTGCTCAGCATACAACTCAGAACGCAAGAACTGTCCTAATATTTTCTTTCTTTTCAATGTTCTCGTCATATTACAAATGCCAGACTTGTGCCCTATACGTACCGTCATTCTTGTTTATATGTCTGCGGCTGTTTGTGATCGCTTTACGCAAGGCAAAGGCTCCCTCAATTTGAAAAACTTTCTCTCGAAATCCTGGTACGCTGTTAGACCTTGCTTTTTCTAGCAGTTTCAAGCTCGCTGGGGCATTGCGAGCTGCCTCACCAAGAGAGAAGCGACAGAAACGTCTCACTTTGATGAATAGAGCCGCGAGACACACAAGCCAAAGAAGCTCCAAGCTTCCGAGTTCTCTCGACTTCTGGAGCTATAGCGAAAACGGAAGTGTTGTCACGTAGCGCAATGCAGCTCTGCATCTTCTAGATCCAGTGAAGACGCCTTTTTTTATTGGATTGCCTCTGCAGCAGTAAGAAAAAAATGAAAGATGCATGAATGTACCATGTTTCCTGAGTAGTAAAACGCTGTCTCTACACTCTTCATAACAGAGAAATGAGCAGTATATTGTAGAGTTATGAATGCAGCTGCCTGCTATTTTCTCTTGCTTCTTTAAGACTGAAAATGTGCCTCAAGAGCGAGATACGCGCAAATTTTTTGCAGCTGACTTTACGACAGTTGACGTACCCTAAAGTCAAGACTTTGCGAATTCACGTTTGCGAATACCTATAGGTAATTGCAATTGTGACTTCGCAACATCTTTAGTTTAGGGAACTTGAAATATAAGTATTTGCAGATGTGAATGGGTATATAGATGGGTTTATAGGATCACTATACTAGATGTGTATACCCTTCTTAACCAGTTCATTAGTCAAAAGCAAAACAGGGGCTTTGGCCGTGCGCTAATGAAAGTGTGATTACGTATACGGGATTTTTGTACGCAACCATAAATCAGTAGAATAGGACAGCTGAACCAATTGTCTATTTAGTGCTGCCGCTGCAAAAAAAGCTTCGTAGATTGAGCTTTGTAAAATAATAATGATAATAGAAAATTGCAACAACAAAATATGCAGGATCGTTCTTTAGAAAACTTAGCTTCGTGCATGCGAACATTGTGCCCATTTTATTTCCTTTACTGCAGATGGCCACATCATTGAAGATATTGAGATACTCTTTTTTTATTTTGAGCGTATGTTAAAACTTTTAAAAGAAAGTGAAACACCTCCAAGACTCACATTGGCTGAACTGCCTTCTTTGTTCACAAGAACTTTTATTGATTTCCTTCCTTCCTTCCTTTTGTTGATTTCATGAGTGACTCACTTCGCGTCAGTAGGTGTGTTTACAACCCTCTTTTTATATTTTAAATGAATACCCATTCTCTCCAAAAGAAGATATTCCTGTTTTCAGTGAAAATGGAGATTAGTTATGCTTCTTCTAATTTCAATCTCTAGTTCAGAAATATGTATCTTCAGGTCGCAAGGTGGTGTTTCATTATTACAAATTTGGTCAATCACACAAGTTCTCATAGAATGAATATCTATGTGAAAAGTATCGAAACACACAAAGAAGACATGCGTGAAGGGCACGGTGCTGCATGCCTGAAAAAAGATGTGCAACGACCGGAATCGACAAACAATATCAAAAACGCAAAACAATATATGCAGCGGAAATCAGCAACTTATGAACTGGAGGCCAGCTGATGACGCTTACCAAGAAGTGCACCGCACGAATCAAGATCAGGGATTCATCATTCGTCGCAACCTTCGTTATTTTTTTTTGAGTGTTGTAAATAGGCCACCATGGGTATGGAGTTCTTGCGGGAGTACGGTGCCATCATAAATATACCGTACAGTGTACTGACCTTCTTAGCGGACCAAAGCGCAGTGCTGCAGCGCAAGCCCGTGCGCGTCGTTGACGACGTGACCCTGCCACTGTTATCATGCCGCCTTATCACTGTCACGTGTAACACGCAGCATACTGAAGAAGGTGTCGCGAAAAAAGTGTCTACACTTTTACTCTCTCGAGGAATCTCCATTGCCAGAAGTCTCGTCAGTGTAAGTGTCTGGGCAAGCACAGGTCCTGTTGACGAATTTCAGCAACAAGCATCGGCACATTACAGAGGGTAGCACAGTTGCATACTTCGAAGAAATTGTAGAATTCCGCGAGTGCTTCGCAGTGCAACAGGCACAGACACCAGCCGCTTCCTCACCACCACCTGTTTACGTGAGCACAGATTTATCGCTAGCGCAGAGGCAGAGTCTTCTAGATGATCTCGGCCAGTTCGAAGATAGTTTTTCATTGACCTCGAGGGTAAATCAAACGCCACTGACAAAGCACCGAATTATAAACGAAGAGACGGCCAGACCAATTCGACAAACCCCCTACCGCGTGGCACCGAGAGAGCGCGAAGCAATATAAGAACAAGTCCAGAAAAGGCTCGACGATGACATCATTCAGTCGTTAAAAAGCACTTGGGCGTCACCGGTAGTGCCAGTTAAGAAGAAAGATGGCAGCTTACGCTTCTGTGTGGACTACCGCAACCTAAACCACGTGACAAAGAAAAGACGTATACCCGTTAACACATATTGACGATTCGCTTGACAGGCTGACGCATGCACGCTTCTTCTCGAGGATTGTTCTGAGAAGCGGATATTGGCAAATTGAGGTTGATGAGCGAGACAGAAAAAAGACTGCTTTTGTTACGCCTGACAGGCTGTACGAGTTTAAAGTCTTGTCCTTCGGATTGTGCTCAGCCCCAGCAAATTTTCAGACTGATGGATACCATCCTATCAGGCCTTAAGTGGCAGACGTCTCTGTTATACCTCGACGACGTCATTGTTTTTTCAGCAACACTCGAGGAACATCTAACACAGCTGCAATTATTATTTCAAGTAATACGGTCCGCCGGCCTAACGCTGAAACTTGAAACATGTCATTTTGGTTTCAAGGAACTCCGATTCTCAGGACACCTGGTGAGCCATGAAGGTGTTCGTCCGGACCCCAAAAAATTGATGCCGTCCAAAAACTTTCGGTGCCAACGGATAAGAAGGCAGTGAGACGCTTTCTTGGCCTCTGCGCCTACTACCGCAGATTTATCGCCAATTTCTCGCACGTAGCATTGCCCTTAACACGCAGAACGAGAAACGATGTTCCATTTTTATGGGGCGAAGAGGAACAAGCAGCATTTGGCGGTCTACAACAGCGCCTGCAGACACCACTTGTGCTTGCTCACTTTGACGAGGACGCTCCTACCATGATCCACACCGATGCCAGCAACGTAGGTTTATGCGCTGTACTCGTCCAGTGGCAAGACTCAGCCGAGCGAGTGATCGCATATGCAAGTAGGACGCTTTCTCGCCCCGAGTCCCCTTATTCCACAATGGAAAAGAAATGTCTTGCTGTAGTATGGGTAGTTATGAAGTTTCGCCCATACCTGTAAGGCCGTCTCTTCCATGTAGTCAGCGACCACCACTCCCTTTATGGGCTTACCAACTTAAGGACCCATCTGGTCGACTAGCGCGCTGGAGCTTACGCCTTCAAGAATGCGATATGACGGTTGTCTTTAAGTTGGGACGGTAGCACTCTGATGCTGATTGCTTATCCAGGTCACCTATAAAGCAAGACGATGTCCCAGAAGAGGATGACATGGCGTTTTAGGAGTGGTCGACACGGTCACCATTTCGTCTAAGCAGAAAGAAGACAGCGAGTTGCTTCCCGTTATTATATTCTTAACGGCCAGTCTACAAGAGTTCCCAAGATATTTGCAAGAAGCCTGCCCTCATTCTGCTTGTGCAGTGGTGTCCTTTATAAGAAGAACTTTCCCTGCAGCGGAAGTGGGCACTTCCGCTAGAGGAAGTGGGCTCATTGAAGTCAGCTCAATGGAACAGCGCATCGAAAAACTGCCTCCTACCACCAACAAACCAACAGATTAACAGAACGCCTCAACAAGACAATTGCCGATATGCTGAGTATGTACATTGACGAGGATCGTAAAATTGGGACAACGTTCTACCATACGTGACGTTTGCCTATAATACGGCGCAGCAGAAAACAGCCCGAAGCACGCCATTTAGTCTTCTTTATGGCCGTGCAGTGACGACAATGCTTGATACCATGTTGCTCCACGACTGCGACGATACAGACACCGATGCTCAAGCCTTTACCCAACGAGCTGAAGAGGCGCGGCAGCTTGCACGCGTGCGAATTGTCCGGCACCAGAGTTACGAAGCACAACGTTATAACCTGCGACACCGATAGGTCACTTAACAACCAGGCGAGAAAGTGTGGGTCTGGAGCCCTATCCGCCGAAGTGGCCTTTCTGAAAAGTTACTCAAGAAGCACTTTGGTTCCTACAATGTTGTACGGCGCCTAAGTGACGTGAACTATGAGGTCATCCCTGACAGTTCCTCGCGACCTCGCCAGCAAAAATCTGAAATCGTACACGTTGTGCGGATGAAGCCATATTGCAGAGAGCCAGTTGCATAATACGTCAAATAAATACAATGCGTATTTCGTAGCAGAGCATCGGGACGATGCTCTTTTTGGAGAGAGGCAAATGCCGCATTCAACCTGCAGAGAAGAGCTCGCGCAGCAAGAAAGGGAGACGGAGTTCTGGTCCGGTCCTCGTTACGAGTGCCTTGCATGTCTCTAAAGTGAGCTCCGCTATATCCGACTTCTGCTGTGTCTGCTTCGTGACGATAGTTCTTAGTTTCAATATAACTGCTAGCTAGGTGAGCTGGTTTTAACTCACGCCTTTTTGGGGTAACGCCACCATGTTCGTGGCTGGCGCGTTTTTTGATGCAGGCGTTTCTTATAGCTCAAAGAAGAATGATACACGCACCAAGGTTCAATAATTGTGGCTAAGTTTTTTATTACAACCTTTTTTATGCAAACCCGTTTCGGTTTCCGCGCGCATATTTGAGCTGTGACTTTGCAGTGTAGCTTGGTCACGTTCCAGGCAAGGCTCTGACGCACGTTGGTCGGATAATCGTATGCTATCGATGGCTTTCTCGCACACACGTGCCGAAAAACACCTGCAAAACAAAGTACCTGCAAAAGCACCAGTACTGAAGTGACACAAGTCTCCTGAGGTTGGTCCCCTCACTGCATTAAGCGTGCGCACGGGAAGGGGATAAGGGGGCAGATATTTCCATATTCACCTACACGGTGGTTGTGAAAGCACACCTCCACTCATTGACCTAATTTAAAGGTGGTGCCTCGAGTCAAGGAGGGGGCGCAAAGTCGGCGATAAACCTTTATAAACCTGCGCACGCTTACACTCACTACAGATCTGTTGTGAAGTAACTGCAACATTCGTTGTCCTTCCAATAGAGCTACGAAAGCTCTCGACGCGCTTGCGGTGGGCTTGAGTCGGGAAGATGAGTGTTTAGGTACAGCTTGTGGTGAACCAGCGCCTCCTCAATTTTTTTTTTCAAGGCCTAAGCGAACGCTTGCTTCAGGCCGTCGAGCGCGCGCTCCTCCTCCGCTCGCCGCTGCCGCATGCTGGCGCTGCGCGGGTAGACAACGGGATGCTGGCGCTGAACGGTCGCACTTTAGAGAAGCTCGCAAATTCGTGTTTTCGTGTAAGTTAATTTGCAGTCTTGCTTCTTGGCGGCTCTTAGGGTGCAGGGAGCATGAAAATTAACACAAACATCGCGGCACGCTGTTTTCTCTGGTCTTTGTCAGGCCGTGCTACCGGTTCGATATAAGAGTTCGAGTTTTATAGCATTCTCTATTTTTATTTTTCAAGCTATTGAAGCCCCATTATTTGTATGTCTGAGTATATATTACTGCTGTGTATCACTCTGCATATCTGACGAATAAAATACAGATTGTCTTTTTTCATTCCTCACTAGTTACAAAAATGACAGCATATCCACGGAGTGAACGATGATGAGTAGGGCGAGCGCGTGCTTCCATCCATCCATACGTTCTTTCTTCTGTCCGTCCGTGTGACCATGCGTGCGTCTATCCATGCGTGTATCCACTCGTGCATCCATCCGCCTGTCCATCCGCTCGTGCGTCCATCTGTCCGTATGTCCGCCTGTGCGTACATCCGTCCGTCCTTCTGCTATTCTTTCTGTACATCGATCCATCCATCCGCGCGCCCATTTAGGAAACACTCCAAGTACCGCCACCTCCCATCTCTAACACCCTGCCGCACACATTTGCTGTAGAGCAGGTATGTGCCACATTGGATGCGAGATGGCAGCGGGTATGCACCACCGGTGGCTACCTTTAACTACTACTACTGTATCCATCGGAGGATGTAGAGAGTCACACCTTAAGGAGCTTCGCCCCTAAAAAAAACACTCGCTGTTCCCCTTATGGATTCACCTGAGTCGACTTGTTTGTTTGTATGCAGCCTGTAATCCACAGCACATACCAACCTTGGTCGATTGGTCAAGAAACCAAATATTATGCTATAGACAGTAACTGCACTATTGCTTACAAAAGAACAAGAAGATGTAGAAGTAACAAATTCTCAAAAAATTCAGAGATTGAGAAAAAAACAATAAAATAATCCCGAATATAATAACTATACCTTGATGTAGCGAGCCGACCAGGCAGCTGAGTATGCCAAAACAGATTAATTTGTGATGTCTGTCTCATATTTATTGACACTTCATGAATTACTTCCCGACTATTTTTTTGAGTATCTGTTCATTGGGCCTTATGTTGAAGTACGTTTAGTATGTGGAATCAAATTGCAAACAGCATCAAATATATCTTTGTGGCGATTTTCCAAAATTAAAGCAATGAAGTTTAGAACAGTTTCTGTGGTTAAAAAAAAACCTAGCTTCACAAAGCGGAATAGCTAGAAGTGTTTTCCAAATTGCTGCGTAGATACGACATGAGACAAAATAATGTTCAATAGTTTACGATCGTTCACAGAACGAACAAAGAGAAAGAAGTGTCAGACTGGCTCAGTGTAAATAAAAATTCAATGGGAGAACACGCCTCCGGATTCTGAAGATAGCTCCTTCAAGTTTTTTCGACGGACTCCACTAAGTTTTCAATGAGAATTTGCGACGACTGAAAGGCAGAAACTATCCTTGTTTTCTTCTGATTCAAGGCGCTAAATGTTTCCTACTTCGCTACCGAACATTTTTCAGCCCAACATGGTTTTCTCATTGCCCCAAAGATTAGAGTCAAAGCTAGCTTCCCGCCCCTTAGATGGTAATGCACGGCTCTTAAGATCGGCTCATTCAACAAAGCGAAGATGGTATATGATGTGGTCAACTTATGACCTTCCCAAACATCCCAAATATTTATTATATGTGACGTGATATAAGGATGTTTTCACGTAGTGATGATTTCTTGCATCAATTGTGTTCACGGTGCCGATGCGGGAAGACGCCGGACGCCACCGGCGATCAATTTTTGCTTTTCATGAGACATTTAAACCTAACGCATAAATGCGCTGTATGGCTGTAGCTCTGTTAAATTGCCGCTTCAGCTGCTGTTCGGGGGAGCGTGCTTGCAGTAATCAAGCAGAACAATTGGTCTCCTAAGAAATCTTCGTACTACACCCTCATATGTTGCGGTCATTCATAACACGAGTATTTATAGATTATGAGTAGTTTCGGCTAAAGCCCATTCATTACGTTTAGCAACATGACAATCGAAATCACTAAACGGGAGCGTGCTGCATCTGAACAGTCAATAAATGAGTCTATCAGTAGCAACGCTGCCTCGCGATCGCTGCTATGTGCAACGCCAACATTACACCCCGAAGCTCAATTGCACCCCATGAGCACCACGCAGCCATTTGGTGTCTGCTCTTCTCGCTATCGAATCAAGGTGCCAGAGGCAACCAGAGAGAACCAGAAAGAAACAGAGCTGAGCTGCCGGATATTTAGGCTACAATATTACGTCCACGAATACACAGAATAGCTCATGCAACTGACCACAGGCTGCATTATATATGCCTGTCACCCTGGCTAAAGTTCAGAGTCGGCATTAGACTTGAGAATTTAACAGCACCTTTTGAAAACATAGGCAATCATTGCAGAAAGTGCACCGCATATGGAGCTGTCCTTGTTTATTTCACGATGATTTCATTGTTTAGGCTCTCAAACAGTGAAATCACCTGCCGTAGTTCCTCATTTTCTGACACTTGCTTTCTCTCAGTGGCAACAGAGGTCAGGCTTTGCGAAGGGAACGGATGATGACCTATATCGCAGGAAGCAGTCTAGTGACATAATGTGATATTTAGTGCATGAACTATCATTTTGCGTATAATGAGCTACGCCCCTAGAGAGTAGCAAGCAACGGGGAACATTCGGCATCTAAGCTTTTACTATTAGATCCTGGCTAAGGCTTCTCTCCAAAATTGACTCTCAGTTAAAGTAAAAAGCAACTATCAATCACGCGAACACCACGGTGACAAAACGATCTTTCGCGGATTACTCGCATGAGTTATCTGGTATTGGCCTAACTAGCAGACAACGCGTGAGCGCCTCGATCAAGTAGTCGCGAAGGACTCAGGCCTTTCAAATGAGCTGAGGGCCCAGAACAACAGGTGCTTAATGATCCTCGTTTTCAAGTGTTCATTACAGCTTAAACCATGCTCTTACAGCCGAAAACTGAGCCGTATAGCAGCTTCGAATGCAGCCACGGCACTCGTTTGCACGAGAGATGGCGCGATGGCATACCTACTCCAGTTGCGGAGTCTGGCGGCGAAACACCGGACTAGCCCCGACGGCCGTTTTCCCTTGAAATTTGCTTCTTCGCCCGGGCATTAAAAAAATGGACGTGAACTAAGGTGAAATAAAATATATTCTAAACGTTTGTTTTATCCGTTGTGCCTCTGAAGTGTTCTAGCCTGCAGAGTAAACTCATAAGGGACCTGTTTTAGCCTCGAAATTTGGCTACTCTCTGGTTGGCTGCAGTGCGCGCTTTGCCAACATGTGCCTCTCTAAGTCTCCTGGATAGTCGCCGTAAGTTTTGGAGTGTTCGTGGAGCATGGATAGAGCAGAGCGGCGGGCGTATTGTTGACGCTTGTGCTAGGTTTTCTTGGCTCGCATCTCATCGGTGTTACCCGTACGCCGTCTTGTTAGTGCGTGATCGAGTGTCTCTCTCTCCCTCGTATTCGCAAACGCTCCCCGACTCGACCCTTCTCTCGAAACACTCTTTGAGTAGCGTTTTCCTCATTCACAAACCACCTTTTACTTGAAGCGCACCTTCACTTGAGAAATTCGCGAGTGTTTTCCTCAAGATTGTCAAGGAAGTGATTGAGCTACCTTGGATCGTTCTTCGAGTGAAGTTTCTGCGCCAACATCGCGTCCATGGCGGAGCCAGTCTCGCTTCGACGGCGTTTCTCGATCAATTAAGCTGCCACCGCCCCGTTTTTTCAGCAGTGACGGCACGTGTTTACTACGGAACTGTCTTAGAACGGTTCAGCAACGGCTACTGTGGCACCGGGAAAGGCGCGTCAGGAGGATCACTCGCTAGTACCGTCATGTGCTGTGTTCCATGCTTGAGCCACTGGATTGCCTGCTTTCAAGTGTTTTGACGAAGCTCGAAAACCACACCAGTTCAAGCGTGGCGAAAAAACTTGAAAAACAATCGGAAAGAAAACGTAATCGCAAACTTTCGATGAGCTGCTTCACCGTACTTCTTAGCGGCCTCCTCACCGTAGAATTTTTCCCACCATTGCTGAAGTATACGGCGAATCCTGCCTTCGTTAGGTGATCGTCTGTATCGAGAAGAAGGAAATTTCTGTTTTTTTCGTCTCCCCTTGTTTATTTCAGATCATATTTAGGTACAGCTTAGAAAAAAAACGAATTACAATGCAATTCGGCACAATTGTTGTGCTGCTGTTGCTACTACACGTCAAAACTAGCTTCGATGTAGAGTGTCTGTGCACCTCACAGTACCAATGAATAACCAAGCCCAGCTTTAGAGAATCAAGCGGAGACTCAATCTCTGTGAAACCTGCGTATACACAAGAATGCATGGGTACATAACCATAAGCCTGGTCAGCTGCCTATGGCCTGAATCAAACATGCAAATATAGTCAAAGCTCATTACCTAAACCATGCTTGTTCTGAAATGCAAGAAATATTACTGAATATGTGCATCACAAGAAGTAAAGAACAATGTGGTTTTGGTGTTCTACTATACTTTTGTAATATTATTTCTTGTCTCTTTTGTGCAGGGGCCAGGTTGCCAATAGAACATAGAGAGAAGGTCTCCTAAAGCCGGCCGTATTAGCAACACATTGCAGAGTTTGCACGACTGTATACACAAAGAAAAAAATCTGCTGCGAATGTGCGCCACTGCACCGCATTAGACAAACCATAGTGTGTACTATCTGAATTTTTTTTATGATTTTCTACAGCTCAAACTTTATTTTACAGTTTGTTGATTGTATATGCTTAATCGATGAACACTTTGCAGTAGCACTCTTTTGTTTGCCACATTGCTCTTCATCAGCCACACGTATTGAATGTTCATTTGCCATTCGCAGTTTCTACTTCAGTAATATACTAATACATAGTAATTGTCATGTTTGTGTTTTCATTATCAGACAGGATCGTAAAAACCACTACTTTTTCGGAACCTATAGGAAAGGAGCTCTTCTGAATTCAAACTTGTTTTATATACAGTGGCCCGATTTCTCTTACACGGAACTGAGATAGCGTGGTTCCAACGTGCAGACATCCTAATGGTGCAGAAATAGTGCATATTTTATTTACAGGCCTCTGACAAGAACTATCCGAGATGACTGAATTACTCTTGAGCCTTTTTTACGACTTTGTTGCATTGGCCTTCATTAAATTAGCGGAGTAAGATACTTTGCGTCTTGAAAAAACTTTCTCCAAAGTTGGGATAATTCAAAAGGCCGTTTTTAACACAGAACAGCGCAAAAAGTAAGGAGGTGTTTTTGATTTATGATTTCCACATGAATCTAACGTCTTTTAAAAATTATGTACTGCTGACGCTTTAGAATGCAGCACAGACATCATGTTGCTTCTCAGCGGGTACTCACAGCAGTTTTATTTTACTAACGAAGGCCAAGCATTAGGGAAAAGGTGCTTCGTGCACAAACGTGTGTACTTCTGAGCTTGCAGATTCAGGAGACGGGAGAAACACTTTCAGGCAAGGCCACTGCGTTAACTTGGAGACGGAAGCTACAAAAAGATAAAGTTTACAATAGGACTTGTTTTTGGGCTAGTTGGTGCATACTTGGGCAGAAGACTGAGGCGCAAAAACATATCGTGTATCCTGCTTCGCGATATGTTTTTTACGCCTCAGTCTTCTGCACCAAGATAAAGTTTACATCTATTTGAATCCGTCATATTAGGCACATCCACAAATACAGGGGGAGTAGAATAAAGATAGAAACATTATTTCTTCCTCAGGTATCCCTGCAATCTTGAAATTTCAATATTGAAACACACACCCCACAACACACACCAGTCTCTGTTAACCGAAGACATACGCTGCTAACTAAAGAAAACAACAACTTTGAAATTCTGCTCTCATCAATTGTGAAAGAAAGGCACATCATCACTTTTCTTAACCTGCATAGCAGTCTGATTCGAATGCTCAGCCACGAGTATACCTTGCCTACTTTTAAATGCGAAGCATTTCATAGCGAACTTCCGCCACTTTGAGCGTATCTATCTATCTATCTATCTATCTATCTATCTATCTATCTATCTATCTATCTATCTATCTATCTATCTATCTATCTATCTATCTATCTAGCTAGCTAGCTAGCTAGCTATCTAGCCGCTTACGGTTAGGTGCTTTCATGGTCACCCCCCTTTACTTGCGTGAACTAAAGTTAGCATGGGAGGATAACATGATTTGACGAATGTGACGCGCTGGTTGAGTCATGGATAATGTCACAACGCCGTCGCGTACGTCTTCTAGCACTTTCCGCCAGGCAGTGGCACATACCCATGGATGGGTATGTGCCGCTGGTAGGCGCCGCTGATATGCAGGTATGTGCCACAGGTGATTGACACTTAGTATAGACATAGAAAGAGAGAGAGAAAACGTTTTATTAAGTACACGTAAGCAAAGCATGTGGAAAGGAATTCTAGTCCGGGATCCCTATGACAATCACGGTGACCAACCTGGCTCATTGAACCAAGACCTGGCGGACCACGGGAGGCCTGTCGCAGAGGGCATCGTCCCACAGCTCTTTGGTGTGGAAGGGGTGCAGGATAGCAGCAAGGAGAGGAAATAATTTTGTGGCACACTCCACCATGACATGAAATACTGTTGTGAAGCTTCCACAGCCCGGGAAGAGTCTGCGTAGCGGTCAGGGTATAATTTATTCATGAAGATGAGGCTGGGAAAGCGTATGCGTTTGGAGTTGGTGAAGTGCCACCTCTTCCTCTCGCCAGAACGACGGCGATAGCGGGTGCATGGTGCGTCTATCTCTGGTGTAATGTGCCAATATGTCTCGGTATGTAAGTGGAGGGCCCACTTGATCTGGACTCCCAGCCTCACCATGCTGGGCCACTCGGTGGGTAAGTTCTTGAGCGACCGCGTGAGCGCGATCATTACCCGGTATGGAGGCGTGACCAGGAGTCCAGAGCAAGTGGATACGTTATGCGCTGGATGTTTCGATGTTTGATGCCTTCAGTAACATGTGGAAGACTGCCTTGGGAAAACCGCGTCCCATCAAAAAGGCTTGGCATGCACTGTGAATCGGTTAGTATGTAACCTCCCCAGGATTGTTAAGAGCGTGTCGGACAGCAAGCGCTACACCAAGGTCTTACACCAAGGTCAATAATAAACAGGATCGGGGACAGGACCGATGTAACTGATAGACAGAACTGGTAAATCGCCTTACAGGTCACGGCACCCTGAGCTGTGCCGTGACCTGTAAGGCGAATTGTGTCCGAACGCTGTGGCTCTATCCCGATGCTAGCTATCCTGTCACGCAGAAAGGAACGAAAGTAATTCTACATGTGGCTGCCGCAGTTAGATTCTGCTAGATACTGTAGCATCAAGTCGAGTGCCACGTTATCAAATGCTTTTTTTAAATCAACGGCGAGGATGGCCCTTGTCTGAGCACGCGATTGAAGGCCCAGGACCTCGTCCTTGAGTTGCAGAAGCACGTCCTGCGTAGAGAGATGTGCCCGAAATTCAAACTGTGAGTGCAAAAAGAATGACTGTCGCTAGAGGAAAGGCTGCCACGTTATTAAAAGCTCTTTAAAATCAAGGGCGAAGATGGCCCTTGTCTTGGCACGCGACGGAGGGCCCAGAACCTCGTCCTTGAGTTGCAGAAGCACGTCCTGCGTAGAAAGATGTGCCCAAAATTCAAAACTGTGAGTGAGAAAAGAATGACTGTCGCTAGAGAAACGGCTGCAGACGCCGTAAAAGAACGTGTTCTATTAAGTTCCCAATACATGAGGTAAGCGATATTGGACCGCAGATTTTCTATGGCTATGGGGTTTACCTGTTTAGGTATTAAAGAAACGTCAGCATGATGCCATGCGTGTGGTAGTGTGTCATTATGCCAATAGTCATTGAAGGCGTTCATTAGAGGATTCAGATCTGAGTCACTGATGTTTACGAATGGCAGAATATCGAATGTGATCAGCACCTGGTGACGTGTTTCGACGGAGATCTTGAAAAACTACGCGAACTTCATCAACCGTTATGTCCGCGTCAATTCCTCGTTAGATTCCACCTCGTGTGGGTAGTCAGGATACTTTGACATGGGTCCCAGTAGCGATGAAACGCCGTTGAAGTTTTTGAGGAGGCCGGATGGATCGTTGCTGTACATATGTGTTATGCGATGTAGTTAGTGTAAAGTTTGCGTTTTGGTAGCGGATGGATTTATAAGGGTACGAAGTGTCGACCATGATTTCGCAGTGCCCAGGGTGCCTGAAAGATGCTCGCAGAAACCCCGCCAGATGTTGCGGACAAGGTGCTGCGCGCATTTTTGTGCCTCCTGCGATAGTTGGTAGATACGCTGGCGAAGCTTGCGATTGAGGCCTTGGCGCTTCCAACGCCGCGTGAGCCCTCTACGCGCCCTCACAGATGCAGAACGTGTGGGTCCACGTCCGGGTTTGGGGTTGTAGTAGCGACTGTGCGCGTACACTCATCGAAGTCATCAGAAAGTGACTCTAGCCATTTGTCATACTCTGACCTCTTCGGGAAGATTTTGTCGTTGCTCTCTGAACCGCACCCAGTCCGTGATACGCACCCTACACTCGGATGGCGTACATTGTGTAGTGTTAGTATACTGGCCACAATATAGTGGTCACTGCCAAGATGTTCGTCCCTGCTATGATATTGTAAACCTTTGAGGATTTTGAAGACCCCTCCTACTGTTTTAACACCTACTGTTTCTTCAGAGTACATCTACATGTGCTCTAAGAGATGGTAATAAACGCAAAGCATTTTTTTGCATACTCTATCGCTTTGGCATCTATTTACCGATCTACCTGCCTAACTGCATATCTATCTATCTATCTATCTTTCTATCTATCTACCTATCTATATCTCTATCTATCTCTATTTCTATTCTATCTATCTATCTATATATCTATCTATCTATTTACCTATTTACCCGTCTGTAACTTGGGTTACACAAAAAGGAGTACGCAAGGATCGAATGGTTTGACGAATACGATTCTCTGGTGATGACCTGAATAATGTACATTCTCGTCATGTACGTTGTCAAACGCGTCCCTCCAGACAATGGCATATACCCGCGAACGGGTATGTGCCATAGGTAATTGAAACTTCGTACCTGCTCTGGAAGGTGAGAACATGGGCAATTTTAATGTGTGAATATTAAAAAAAGCTTACATTGGCTGCATTGACCCGACGAATGTAAAGTAAAATGTCAGGGTTCCAGCAGTAGTCGAACTCCAGCATTCTGTGTGGCAAGTGAGAATTCTACAACAACCCACGCCAGGCCTCGACTCTGCAGTTCAAATGAACCATGAAGCGTCAATATAGGGGAGGAAAATGGTTGCTATTCCTTTTTATACAATTACGTATGTACTTCTCCGATAAAGCCATCTCTTCGGTTTAAGAAAAACTGTTGTTAAGCACAATTCACTCAAACGTGTTGAGAGTTTATGTCAACAATGAGACGGTGGAACATACATTGGTAATTTTATTTCCAGAGCGTTAAAAAAATTAATGCACTCCATGAAGTAAATGACAACGAGTTGGGGAAGATATACATTAAAAAGTAGATAATATCTACGTTTGAGTCACCGACTAATATGAAGGACGGACATGCAGGCGGACGAACAGACGTAGGCACAGGTGGACCGAAACGAGGATGTATGCACGGACAGACAACAGGCGACTATATGCATGGATTGATGGACGAACATTTAGTGAACGGACAGATAGACAGGCGAATGGCACGGGTATTGGTGTATTGTGCTGTCGTATAGTTGATAACATATAAAGTCGGTTGCTTCTACATACATAACTATATATGTTTTCGTTTTTTGTTGTGCTGATGATCAGTTTCAGTTTGTGTTTAGCGGGACGTGATGGGCGCCATAAGGTTCTTCCCCAATAAATGATGGCATCGGCAGCGTTGAGTCAATAAATGCGTGCAAAAATATCACTTTGTCAGCAAAATGAACCCCGCATTCTGCGCGTCGTTAAACAACTGCCACAAAAGTAACGCGGGTTTTCAAGTAGACCATAATATTCGTGAAACATCATTGTGGTGTAGTGCTGCTAACCAAGATTATAAACAGTACGTACTACTGCTGTCATGCAGAACGTCACACCGAAATAAGGGCAATTTAGGGAAGCTACATCCACAGCAGCTGATTTTTCTAGCTGTCTCCAGGGCCATCATGCTCGCTGGCACAAGCGCCACAACATATAGCCTTACCGCTTCTGAGCATTACCGGGGACATAATTGTGGATGCTTCAAAAAAGAAAACCAGACATGGTTTGCACAATACATGAAAAACGTTTTCTATTAAGACAAACCATTTCAATATTTCGTGCCCATGACGAAGACGTAGCTGTCATTGACCACACGTTCATGACAGGGATGAACCTTAAGCATTTAAACTATACGTCAAACTTGGGTGTACTTCGGCCTCTCATTGCCGCATTAACGGATAATTATAGCAACAACTCTACTTCCGCTGATGGTGCTGACATTTAACAGTAATTTGGCATAAGATGAGGAGGTGTCAACAGCACACTGGTCCATTATTCAAGGCTGTTCGATGCATAAAAGTAACAGATACGTTAGACGTACGCATATTCATCATGCGTGCACACATAACCACCATAACGTGCTAATGAAACATTTTAGCTTACCACAGTTCATGCTGGTAGTTCCTGTTGTGGGTGTACCTAACATCCTTCTATCGCCATGTTTCACATACCGTCGATACCCAAGGTACGTGGGATCGGTCAATTTTTATAGGTGAAGCTCCTTAGGGCGTGGGTCTGTACATCTCATGGGGTTTGTTGTTGGTGATGCACATTGCACCGGTGACGCATACCTGCTCTAGAGCGCGTATGTGCCACCGATGCCGGTACTTGTATGTGGAACTAGATGGCGGCACTTGTAGTCGATGATGCATTTATGTCATAAAATTTAAACATCGTACAAAAATGCCCTGTTCATACTCGTTGGTGATTTCAACGTTGATATCGCAGACACGACGAATAAGTGGCTTATCTAACATGTGGCTTCTAGATATGCACTTACATGTGTATTGTACCACCATATAAAACCAACCATGATCCGAAAAACATGCATCGACCTTGTACTTGCAAATGTTCCACTGCAACTTATACAGGAACCGCTCACCCTTCATTTCACGTACCATAAAGCCGTCATAATGAAAAGACATCGCAAGTCATTCATTGTCTCTAAGAAAAAATAGAAGTTGATTTATATATATATATAATATATATATATAATATATATATATATATATATATATAGTGTTTCTCGTGATGTCTTTAAGTCATGATCAACTGGGCAAATTACACACGGATTATTCACTGTTTTGCCGATGATTCTCTCAGGAGTTTCCTCCTCTCGTCATCATTCACCACGTGGATATGCTGTGACCTTTTTTACTCTGCAAGTTACCTTAAAACTTACTTCCACAAATAAGCGTGCATCGTAAGACTCTAGACATTTAAATTTAATCGATAAATATAGCTTGTTGTGAAAGAGTTCGAAACCATGATAACAATCCTAACCAAATATTCGTTATCATAACTCGAAGCTGAACCAGCGAAATGTTATCTGTCCTGTAAAAGTTGGTATATAGGGTGAAGCATGCAACGATCTCGGCTTCTTCACCCGTCATGTCGTCGTCAAAGTCCATTATAAACTGTCACGCGGACACATCGTCGTCTACCTGACAATGCCCGCCACAGGGCAAACGCCTCTACCATGTTCCCCCCATGAATCCGGACCTGCACTCTCTGCTGCCATAGAATATTTGCAAACTTGACCTTATCTAGAAATCCTTTCAGTGACTAATAATGACCAGCAGTAATATTCCTTACGTGATACGTGCCCAGCCCATGCCCATTTGTTCTTGATTTCATTTATGGTATCCGTAACACCGATATATTGCCTGGCGCACACGGCTCCTTTCTTGTTTCTTAAGGTTACACCTGTATTTTTTTTCATTGCCAGCAGCATCATCCTGAATTAAAGTTGAACCTTCTTTGTAAGCCTCCAGGTTCCTGCTTTATAGGTACGCACCGGCAATATTCAGCTGTTATATACCTTTTATTGGAAATAGCGGTAGGCTACCAGTCATGATTAGCAAATGTTTCCTCATTGTGCTCTACCATGTCATTATTTTTTTAAAGTAAGTCACTCTCTTTGTTCAGTTCTGCGGTTACTACATTTCGTAAGTAGACTTATTCCTTTAACACTTTCGTTGCCTTGCAATTTATGCTAAAGCGCTGTTCTTTCTCGACAGTGTTGCACATGGCTTTAGTTTTATGTACGTTATTTTCAGGCCTACTCTTCTACTTTCGGTGTACAGTTCAGCTATCATCAGGTGTAATTCCCCTGCTGAGCTACTTATTTGCCCAATTCAGTCGGCGAATTTCTGCTTACTATGTCACTCTCCAAAAACTTATGACCCTAAATCCTACCAGTCTAGAGCTCTGAAAGCCCCCAGTAAACACGCGATTATTATCATTGGGTAAGAGACACGTCCCCGCTTGAAAGCGTTTTACCGACCAAGCTCCTCTTAGTCTAACCTTGTCATGCGTCACGCGTAACCGAGTGATAAATAGACGAGAAAGAAAAGAACGCTATATTCCCTGAATAGTATAGACAGTACTGTTTTATAGAAATTGCGTACAAATTGCTGTTTATTTATTTATTTATTTAGTCAATCGTGCCGAATTCTGTGTGAAGTCGTGGGCAGCAGTGGGTACATATATATATACAATTGATATTATATCTTACAACGGTAGAAAACAATAGGAATGACAAACACAATACGTCAAGGAAAAAATCTAGAAGGGTTCTAAAGTGCTGATTTCAAAGTGACATATCGGCCTTTTACATTCATGCGTCACATGGCATTGATTTTCACTGAACGTGGGATCTGCCAATTTTTCTTTATTCATTCGGGCGACTTGTTATGCAACGAAGTTGGGGCAATCTGTTCACGAAGAAATTGGCAGATCCCACGTACAGCGAGAATAGATGATATGGCACTGATTGAAGCATCTCTTGAAAGCGCACTAACTGCTTAAAATCGCATTACGCCCGAGGACACTTGGAAAGATTCGGAAAGTTTTGAATATTCCCAATGTCCAATGTTGTCAAAGATAATATTAACTAATGGACTATTAGGCCTGACTAACCTAACTAAACTCTTTATTGACATCTTGGGCCACTGTGTTTACAGAACGATACCTAATTCACCACATTTTGAGGGGAGCCACAACTATACTTTGAGGAACCAACCCGGAAGAAGACCTTCTTTGATCCATTTATAAGCAAATCACCTGACATAGTGCAATCTAAAGAACCTTCAAGATTGTTCGAGGAACCATAAAGAAAAATCGAAACCACCAACTGTTAAAGACATTTGAGTTTTTGAGCAGCATGTGTGATGAGGTCTAAAAGTTTAAAAGGCACGACTTAGTTACCTTACCAGTAACAAACCAGTTGATAACCACGTATTGGCTTGGGTTTTTCTTAGGTTTTTTTGAAGAAAGCGAATGTCCAGCAACTGTTGAAGACAAGAATTCATATTTAAAACCTTTGCTTTTGTGCTTTATGCGCCAACCACTAGATTGTTCACAAAGATCGACATTGCTCACAAATCGACACTGCTAAATTGATCGACACTGCTAAACTATAAGGCTTGTATAAAATGGATCTAATATAGAATTAAAGAAAAAATGGGAAACATGCTTACTCTGCCCCTACCTCGAGGCTTCAGAGACGCGAATGTTACAGTTGCCCCAATATCAGAGTACGTAGTAGTACCATTAACATAGATATGCATTAATGGGTTCAGGATGTGGATGGGGAATTTACGTGCAACAAGAGCGCTAGAATGTAAGCCTAATTATTACCTTCGAAAGCTGTGCCAGCACTATTTTGTTTATTGCATTATAGGATTTCATGGTTTCATGTCTGTTAACGAGGTTTTTGATTTGCTGAGTTGTTTGCTAGTATCCTGTCTAAAACTGTACCACTGAATTCCACACTACTCAAGAACTCAAGCTGTTTTATCTGGTGTTGGCTCTTGCTTGTCACATCCGCTTTTTACAAAACTTGCACGCGTGCTTGAAGGTTTTATTTGAATGAATTGTGATCAAGCTGTTATGTACCTCAAAATGAAATGGAGTGTGCTTCATTGGAAGTGAAGGAAAAAACGTGATTGACTCCTTCATGATAGCCCATGACTTAACACGAAAGTAAAACCTATTTTTGCAGTAATTCAATAGTAATATTACACCGATAATGAAAGATTGCCTAACGGCTCCCAGATATTGACGGCTATAGCACCGGTTGAAGTGGACGCACCTACATTGAAGCCTGGCGAAGCATCTTTATGGTGAGGACTACTGCTAAGACGAAACCTTTGTGGTAGGTGAAGTGGTGAAAATGATAAGACCAGAGACAGCGCACCGAGAATCACGTGGTAAGATCGCATGAGAGAGCCCTAAATAAGCATTCTATATCGACTTCAGAAAAGCGTCATGTTTGAGAAGACATGCGGCAAGGTGCAAGCTGCATATTTAATGGGGAATCTATAGTGAGCTAGTATTCTGAGCCGCGAAAGCGTAAAGGCACCCCACTGCCACTGGTTTGACTTAGGTCACCAAAGCGTTCACTCAATCTGTACTGAAACAAAATGAAAGGCGATTGCTGCAGCCAGCTTCCACTTCACTGGCGCAGAAGAGAGCCTCAACCCCAGCGTTGAACGAACGAAGGCTGACCGCTGCAATTACCAAAGCTCGTGCTCTGGGCGCACACTAGTGTCATGTTGCAGTATTTTACTTCAACTCTCCAAGACTGTGATACCATAGGGGCGAGAGTAGAGAGACGTGAGACGACGTTCAAGGTGGCCGAGGGGCCGTGTCAATATTGCCACTTTATTACACGCCTGAAACGGAGCCACAATGGCTGCCAGCGTGCTATGACGCGCTATGCACTGCGCTGCTCATCTTCTGCGGCCTCACGTACAACCCGCTCCCGTGGTCCCACGACGTCGGCGTTGCCATTGCGTCGATGTGCGCGGTACCAAGTGGCCTGCTTCCCACTATTGAGCGTAATCTCAATAGCTGGACTACAGCTACATCACCTACTACCTCACGTACGACCACTAACGCAGCAATTTCTATGCCCGACTACCCGCCCGACGAGGTTCAGGATGTTAGTGCTGCTCTCGGCCAGTCCGCCATGAGGTGCGTGTCATTGACGTCATTGGCTGACGGCTCACCAGGAATGCCGAGCAACAATACGTCTTTTCCGACTACGAAAGCCCACGACACTTATAACAAGTCAGGCTCTATGACGGCAAACTCGCCACACGCCCTGCAGTCCGCGTATGATGGTCTGTCGTACGTACCGATGACGTGCACATCTCCTGAGACATTTACAGCATGCGACACCGCGGCCGCACCAGACTACACGACGGCTACCTTGCCGCACGCCTCTGAGTTTGAAGCAGACATCATTTCACCTATTATTGGCCTCCTAGTCACGGAGATTTCTCCATCCACAATGTCCAACAAACGTGACTTTTTATCGACCCCGACACTGTGCGCATCTTTCCACCAGCGACAGACATTGTCTTCGAAGCCCCCCGCAGGAGACGTTGAAACCCATAACCATCTACAACTGAACGTGCGTGGTGCGGCGACGATGACTGAAACTGTCGAGGACTGCCCTACTGCCTTACCACATTTGGAGCAGACCTTGTATGCCCTACCAGACATGCAGGTAGACCACCCATCTGACGCACCACACGCGTGCTTGAGAATTTCAACGCCATCGAGGGCCCCCAACAACTGTGACGCCACAGACTGACCACTTGACCTTGCGTCGTCAAATGTCGGCTCTCGCTGGAACACCGCGTCCTTTGATCGGCGTGCTCCTACGCATTACACGTCGTCAAAGGGCGGCAACAAACACGGACCGGCGCTGTCTGTGTCGGCTCGTCATCACGCTAAGCCATGTTGCACTTCGTCTGTACAGAGCGCTCTACTTCAAAGTTCTCTTCACCCTGTCCTGTATTTTTTCTGGTGTTGCGCTGTAAGAAAGTTCACGATGTCTCTTCACCCTACTCGGCAGACCGTGCAGCCGCCGCAGTCGGTAGTGTGTCACCGCAAGTGACGGTACCAGCACCGTCAACACACTACCTGCGTGGACCGCATTCCCTGTCGACGTTCCCACCAGCAGGAACATATACGTACATTTAGACCCATTGGACTGGCCATAGTTCACGCACGCTACATTCTATCTGTCGTACATCAGTGCCCGAGTGCGCGCGACAACCGATCATAACGGATCGCACTAGCTCCTGGCTTGGCTGGACGCTGCAGCTGCGACTACGCCTACAGCTGTATCCCAAATAAAGCTGTGACCTCGGCACGGGCTCATCGCCGCTGTCTTGTCTCTCGTTCCTCAACAAATACCTCCACACGCCAACAAGGTCCATTAAAAAAAGTCACAGCTCTGCCTCAAAAGCGCACCAATGAACGCGATGGCCACAATTTGAAAGGTCAAGCGCACAATGTAAAGCAGATTCTAACGCACCCCGCGTTGCTGGTGCACAAATACGCACGAAAGATACTCACAGGTACGGCTGCACGCGAATACCATCTCATTTATTACTTCGCTGAGTCTGAAAAGCGCGCGCTTTTTTGCGAATGGAGACTGCAATGGTTTTATTACCTTTTCGTGCCGGCAACTACTGCAGAATTGTTCCACGTAAAGCCCGAGGCCAGCCAAAGCGTATGATCCTCCCCTCCTCGCCACCGCGAGATAATGGCGTGCGAGGAGCGTAGCTCCCCTTCTCTAAGCCAGGCAAACTAGGCATAGGAGATCAGAGCGGGCGCTGCTCCGCGATGTGGCAACATGCGTTCATGGCGCCATCTTTCTGGTAATGCCGAAAACACAGCAACGGTAAGTTGTAGATATGAGTAGCTTGCCGTTTGAACGGTGCAGAAAGTTCTCTGGGGTGCCTCAGTGATTAAGACCTCGCATTCACGACGCAGAAGTTCCACTTTCAATACCGTGCGCAGGAGGGTTTTTTTTTTCTGGAATTCATTCTTTCTTGCGTTTTCACATATATAGATACGTATACATATACGGTGCATGACGTCGATGCTGACGCTGGCGGCAAAACCCAGCCGAGAATGTCCATATAATTGCCATCGCAATAAAAGAAAATACGGCGAGACGTAGGGCGCGCTTCTAGAATTTCTTGCGTGAAGGTCGCTGGCGCAAATGTGGAGCGCCCTTCGCAAATGTGGACAGCCTTCATAGTGGACGAAGAGGTTGTGTCTTCGTCCGTGAGTCATCGAAATTAACTAAAGCATTTAGTTATTTTTTTCTAGTCATATACATTTTACTGCATATTTTCGTGGCAGATATACGTCAGTGAAAACTTGATGGTTTCAGCATAAAACAGTCTTGTATTAACCTGCATTTTTCGTGTTGGTTGCTTTCGTAATATGCAAGTAGCCTGTTCTTTTGTCCGTTTAATTTAGATCAATATGGTATAGTGTGGTGAAAACTGGTGTAATTGCATAGCACTCTACTTGAAGTTAAGATATAGCCCCTGCGGGCGAGATTTTGTGCTAAAGATTTTGTGCCTCCTCATAAAGCTATTCGGTTTTCTTAATATGCTGTCAGCGGAATTTCGAGAAGTCATTATAATTAAACTTGTGACTTCCTTTATTCTAACGCAATTGCCCTGCCCAAGGGAGCGAAGTAAGGAGACAAGCTGTTAATCAGAATCCAAACCCACGTCTGAACTCGACAGGTAATTACCGGAGATGCCTTTCGGCTAATACTAGTGATGGTGTTCAAAATAAGTTCCGTTCAGTGTAAAGACAGGGGATGAATTCGTCACAAGGCAGTGGCAGCTGTTCAAATAACTCCGAGGTAGTGTCGTCTAACGAGGAAGAGGATCTGACTACAGTTTCGTTAAGAGAATTACTTTGGTTACTTCCATCAACTCCTTATTTATGCGGCTCTCTATTCTTTGTTTCTTTTTTTACATGCATGTCCTTTGTACTCTATTGTCTGTGTGTCTTGCTGTAGCTTCCATAAGTGCGCAAACATAAGTGCACAAAGCAGCTAGACGGACCCTCTTATTACTACTTGCTTTTTCGAAAAGATGGTGAATTAGTGGTGCAACTAGATTTTTTGGCGGATTTTGTTTGGATACGTCCGGCAATATCTTGATCTCTTCAAAAACAAAATTTCACAAGCTGAACACTTTATCAAGTGCTGTTTGATCCCACTGAGTGAACTGAAAGTCAATCCTAAGAATACAGCAGTTTTCATGAAAATGTTTACTTTTCTTATGTGAATCCTGGAGCGAGTTTACTAAGAGCACCAAGAGTCCATGGAGAGTATATCTAACAAAAGAAGCCAGATATTTTCATGCACCTGGAGTTTTTCTTGGGCTAGCAAAGCCGTTTAAAAACTTTATGAACTGAAGTCCGAAGAAAACCACTGCGTGACTTCCTTCACCAGAACACATATTTTATTCGGCATGATGATTCTGAAATTACTTACAACGGCTTGTTACCGGCTTCGTCACCAGACTCAGTCTTATGCTGCCTGATTTCACTCTTCTCTCTGAATTCTCTACAGGTGCATTCAACTTCTGTGCAGGTGCTCTCCAGCATCACAGGAAAAGCGAAGAAGGAGTTAAGTTCTTCTTCACTTTGCCTGTACCCTATACAACAGGGTAGCCAGCCGGTTTGAAAAATGGCTAACCTTCTTGTCCTTCCTCCTTGCTTAAATATTTACGAAGTCAGAAGAGAACTACAGCATAACTGCAAAGGATCAATTTGCTGTTGTACTAGCTATGGGGTATTTTTGCATCTTACATTGATTGTAACAAGTTCAAACTATATACTGATCGACTAAAATGCGTACTTCAACTAGTTGGGGCATGCTACTTTATGTAAAGGATGCACGAAAGAACAAAGACAAAAAGCAGTGTTGTCATTTTCTGTCCCCATTCCTTCGTGCATTCTATACACTTTGAGAAAAAGGAAACGTATATCTACGGGATCAGACAAATGGACGTGGCGTACCACAGAGGGCTGTCCTGTCACCAGTTTCATTTACCATTTTCTTAAGCTCCATTCCATGAACTAAGGATATTAAGTTATCTGTGTACGCAGACGATATGCTTTCTTTGCAAGTAATACCAACCTTAAATCCCTATATCAGAGTCTACAAAATTATCTCATTAATGTAAAAAGATGGCTTACAAATAATCGTATGACCCTGAACGTAAAGATAAGTGCGCTTCTTGCATTCTCTTTTCGGAAGCCTATCCACATCTCGTTAATGTACAGTAATGAGCTGATTCCGCAGGTGAATTCCCTTAAATATTTGGGCGTTCTATATAATGACGCTATAAATTGGAGAAATCACATTGATGATGTGTACTCCAAGGCAACACGGGCCCTGGGGGGCTACGGAAGCTCGCAAACCGTAAATCTTGTTCAAGAGGAGATGTGCTAATAATGATATATTAACTTTTTGTGCGGCCTATCATGGAATTCGGATGTCTATTATTTTCTGGCAGTGCAGCTTATAAAATGAGACCCCTAATACGGCTGTTTATGTCTAGGTTTAGCAAAGTTTGTAGCCAATAACGTGTTGTATATGGAAGCTCGCCTACCTTCTCTAATAAATAGGTTAAAATTCTTACTGCGCAAGCATTCCTAAAGATATACAGTTCGCACCAAAAACTCTCATTTTACGCTTTCGTAAAAGAACTGACTTTGTTTTCGAAACACATTGATCGCGACTACACGCCCCGCAAATAATATTCGCAAAAGCGCTACTACAGCAAGTGAATGTAAAAATTAAACATATTGGTCCAATACACAACCTAAAGTCAAGGCTTAGCATACGATTTGATAATATATTTCCTCATAACGCGAAACAATTGGCACATAGGTACCTAAATGACCAGTTAGCTGATTATCTAGCTCACCTAGAGATAAGCAATATCATTGCAACTGATGCATCTGTGTCAAAAGAAAAGGCTGGGGTTGGCCTCTTCTTTCTTTCTTTGGACTGGTCATTGTCAATTCGACTCCCAGATTATACCCCTGTATTCATTGCAGAATTATTGGCTATTGTTCTTGCCCTACGCAAATCGCCCTCAAGCGAATCATTAGCAGTTATCATTACAGATTCGTTATCAGTATGTAATGCAGTTTCTGCGGCACTAAATGCAGAACTGATGAATACGTTTCGGTATTTAGTATCGAAAAACGTAAAAAAACTGCATTTTCCATGGGTACAGGGCCACCGCGGATTATATTGGAACGAAATGGTGGACTCCTCAGCAGCAGTATCCCTGAGTGGGCCCACCATCCCAGTTTCGCCAGATACGGCTTACGTGACAGCGCTAAGGTACGAAATGTTTGTCTACAATGGGGAAAAGGTAATTTGGATGAATTCGAAGATTTCGAGCATTTGAGATATCGCTGGAATAAACAGTGGCGTGTATCTCACCAGTTAGAGGTCACTTAAACCAGATTGCGCTGCGCAGTTCCACAACTAAATTATTACCCTAACAAAGCTCGACTCAAGGTGTCACCGCTATGCATTTGGTGCAACGAAATTGAAAAAAATGAACACTTCTTTTTATTCTGTCATCGTTATTTTTATCGGAGAAAAAGAGTATTAGTAGCCCCATTACAAAAACTAGGAATACAAGTACATTTACCAGTAATTTTATCACTTGGCGGAACTTCATTTGGTTACTGCCACAGGGATATATGATCCACTGTGTTTGATTACATTAACGCAACTAAAAGATTACCGTGCTAGTGAACCCTAACCTTTTCAGATCTTTAGTTTACAATTCGTAGCTATGTCTGTCAAAAACAAGAGATGGTTTGACCACTTGATCAGCAAACATTTTTATTTATTGGTAGTATTATTACGAAACAACTTTTCAGATTGGCTTTATTTTCCTTTTAGTTTTATTTGAGTATCCTGCCGCCCGGTTCTTGGCCCATCCCCCTCTGTGGGTGAGCGCCATGCATCAGAGGTCATCATCATATTCACCATCATCACTATCAGCAGCAGCAGCAGCAGCAAATGAACCAAAGTCGCACAAACGCTATCACCACCGCATTCTGCAGCGCTCGTCCACAGCTCCCAACCAATCTCCTCTTATAATTCTGTTAGGGGGCATGGTAAATATTGTTAGGTTTACCCTGATTGATATTTGGTCAGTGCAATTGTACTCTACAATTCAGAATCTCTCCTACGACAGAGATTTGGCTGTTTAAACGCGTCACTTGGAGCACACTACTTCTTTCCTCAGCATCCTCATGGCCACTCGACACCATCACGCTCAAGAACATCGTTTGACTCCCGAGAAACACCAGCTCGCCGGCTTTGTTTAGTTGCATTCGGGGGCTTAATGCTTCAAAGTTCAGGCGTGCTATGACGGCATCGATGCCAACTAGACGGCTCCTCACAAAACATTCTACGGTAAGTTTCAACGCCTTGCATTTTTTTTTTTTGCGGTAACGGGTTGCTATGTCCACAACAGTGTTGCGGAACGGACACCCCCATTTCATTCCAATGCCAATCTTCTCAATTCTTTAAAGTAAAAAACCCGGTAACGGCCAGCAGGTCAATTCCATTCCTAAAATTCCTCAATATAGAAAAGGTATATCTTGATAGTTTTATCGAGCTAAGAATGACTGTGACAACATAAAACTTATGTCACCAGATGCATAAAAACTGTGCAACTAAGCTAAGCAATGGAAGCAAAAATGCTTGAAGTCCATCTGCTTTAGGTTGACGTAAAAAAAAAACTCCAGATGATCAAAGATTCCGGAGCCCTTCACAACGGCGTCTCTCATGATGGTATGGTTGTATTGGGACGTTGAACTACCGTAATATATTTAATAATGTTGCGCGACAGGAGTCTCCCGAAGTGAAGAGTAGGAAGAATGGTGTGCGAGCAGCGAGCTGTTGTGGGAATAAATGGTGTCCCACGCGTAAATTGGAAGTCTTGATAACAAAATTACGTTGCCGTGTACCACCTCTTAATTTCTACTTAAACAGGTCTGGTCTGGTGCCATCCCCTCAGTGCTCAAGCTGTAACGAACCTGAACATATCGACCATTTTCTTATCACATGTCACCGTTTCAAAAATCAAAGAAAAAACTGCTTCAAAATTTTATTCAGAAAACTAAGAATTTCACTTAATACTCCCAGTATTTTGTCTTTTGGGGCCACTTCATTGGGACACAGCGACAGGAACATCTCGGGGCTCTCTGCAAATTTATATATAACACAAGAAGATTACCTTGCTGAGTCAGCGATCAGCTCTCGAGTTTTACTAGCCACACTACCACTCATTATTTAGCTGATACACTGCAATGATTCAACTTTCTGGAGAATTTTATATAACAATTCCACCTCGGATATTCAGCAAATTCTATTATTCTCTCCCCCTTTATTTACTTTTTTACATTGCGCCAAATTGGTTTCACAGTCAAAACACAGTATTCATATTCTCCTAGTCCAGAAAACCTAAAGGTATTGACTTGCAATACCACCGGCTTCTTGGCCAATCTCCCTTAGCGGATGAGAGCCTCAAAAGAGGGAGCAAGCAAGCAAGCAAGCATGACCGCCTTGTCCCTTCTGCGGCGCTAAGCATTTGTGAACTTAATCTTGCAAATAAGTTACTTTCATCCTTACAATATTATTACTATATTTTGCAAGAATTGTTACACTCTGAGGACAAGTTCAGACGATTATTAGTTCTGTCGTTTAGCTTCAAGCAAATATTTCGTGCTAAGGGATAACACAAATATATAGGACAAATGACGATGTGTACAAAACGTCCAGTTTTTCTAAGTTTTATGGCTACTAACCAGTACACAGTGTGCTATTCTAAGGTAGGAGTATTAATAGCCTTCAAACGGCTGCAACAGTATACGATACCGGCTAAATCTTGATATTGCAGGAAGCCGGTGGCCATAGAGACAACTTTTCACTCCACCCGATTTTTTCACTTTAGTTTTCTTGCTGGCCATACAGGTAATGAAACTATCGCTAATATGTTTTCGCCAATTTTAGGAGTAGAATTGTTCGCAGCATGAAGGGTGAAGTAATTATCAAAATAAACCTACTAAATTTCTAATTGACATCTGCAGACCGTCGCTTCCTGATAACTCCGCTAGAAGGAATTTTAAAATATTTGTAATATGCGCATAAACTGTTTCTGGAGGTAGACAACATTGTAGCGGATCATACCAACGGTGGCTGTGTACCAATTCTAAGACAGCACGTAGACAGTATACGCAGACTGCTTAGAAGACCGCACCGAGCCCATATTGTCCGAGATTTGGAACACGTTTAAACAGCTTTTACGTGACGATGCGTCACCTCGCGTCAATAAGAAAAACCTAAAAGAAACAAACATAACAGTTGTAATTTCTGGCTTATTTCGTGTTTAAATAAAAAAACCAAATAATCTTTACTCACACTGAGCGTCTGGGGAAGCGTCTTCGTTTGTCCAGAAGACCATTCTGGCGAGATTTGATCTATCTTAGCGATTTGCTGAGCCGCCATCTTGTTAAGACAGCAAAGTAGCCTGCATCGAATTTGTCTACGATGCGGTCTTCTCGGACCTGTCTACTTTGCCAGATATGTGAGAATTCGAATGGGACTTAAGATGGCCGCTGTCCATTTAGCTGTCTATCTAGCCGTCTACGGCGAGTATCGGAAGACACCTAGTGTGACTGGTGCTTGAGGGGTAGTCCAGTAAATGAGAACAATGAAAACCGTGTACGGTTTTCACAAATAACTTGGAAAATATCACAAAATTGACAGATTATCAGCATCTCGAATTTTCATGGCCATGTCAGTCGTCCATGTCAGTGGAGTCGTCGAAAAAAAGTTGAAGTTATTTTCCCCAGATTATAGGGCCGTGTTCCCCATGAATTTTTTTTCACACAGAACTCGCCTTACACCCTCCCTTTTTTGTCCATTCTGCAAAGAATTAGATACTATTGAACATTATTTTTCTCATGCTATTACTACGCAGTGATTAACAAAATACCTCCAGCTATTTAAATGGTGAAGCTAGGTTTATATTTAACCACAGAAACTGTTTTGAATTTTGGTACCTGCGTTTTGTGAAATTGCCACAGAGGTGTACTTGATGTGGTGTCTTCTTTCATTAAATACACTAGAAGTATTTCAACATAAGGCCCATTTTAACCAATACTCATGAAAGAGTCGGGAAGTAATTTATGAAGTGTGACTAAATATGTGACATAGATACTAAATAATTGGGTTTGGCAAACTCTGCTTTCTGATCGGCTTCTAGAGTCAAGGTATAGTTAAAGTAGCGATTATTTTCTTGTTATTTTTTCACTCTCTGAATCTTTCTTTTTATGTAATATTTTCTTTCTGCATGTATTTATTTTCTCATTTCGTAAGCCATAGTGCAGTTACCGTCCAAAGTATACTATATGCTTTCATGGACAATCCCCTAAAGTGGGTATGTTTCATATATTCCAGGCTATGAACAAACAAGACAAAGTTTCATTGTTTCAATCATAATATAGTATGCATGATCCTCCCAACTCTTGGCCGAGTAGGTAGATTGCAATATTTCAAGGAGTATCATGATTATCTTCCTTGCGTTAGTTGCTCTAGTACGTTTTTTTTTGGTGGCAGCGGTTCCAATTGTCACCAATGTTTACGCATAGCAAGGCTGCCGTGACGTTAAGAACAGTCGGCAATTCACAGATGCACCCTATAGAACACGGCACTTCATAGAAAGCCGAGTAACCTGATGTTCCGAGAACAGAGGAAAGCTCGGCAGAAGCTGTGGGGTCACCTGTCTCTTTTGTCAGTGTTCAGCATCTTCTGTCGGACTTCGATGCCTAGTGTACGCCAGGTCACCCTCTACAGGCAACCAGTCGTCCCAGTCTACCTATACCACATTGCCTACAAACGCTGGCTTCAAGAGATGAGGCTGACAGACAGACGAGTTCTAAAGAAAGATTTCGAAACTCGCTCCACTACCCGCCTGCTCTCTATTGAGACCGCGCTTGCCCAACGTGCCCCAGGGGTAGATGTCATCGTCAAACTGAATGAGCGGCTCCCTGTCATTGAGGTGCAATCAGGACATCACCAACGAATGTCTAGGTCGTATGTTTTCATCTAGGCTTAAGCTCAGTTTTTCGGAACACTACTAGAAGATTGTCTGGAAGATTTTCCGCAATCCCTGCGCAAGCCAGTCGACCCCATCTCGTGTGACCGACGGAGCCACTCTACCTAGCTTCGGCGAAGTATGCTTTAGGGTGTGTGCGCTTGAGAAGACAGCGAGACAGTGGTTCCTTCGCATCCTAAACATTTGCGTGCCAGTGATCTTTGGTTGTGATTCGTATGCAGATTTTGTAATTAGTTTGTAAGTAGATTGAAGTTTAGCGGATATAATTGATGGCTGATGGAGCCGCTCCAGCGAGATTCCACTATGTATGCCTGAGCGTGTGTGCGCTTGGGAAGACAGCGAGACAGCGGTTCCTTCTTCTCCCACACCTGTTCGTGACAATTGTCTTAGGTTGTGATTGGTATGCAGAGTTTGTGATTAGATTGCAGTTTAGTGGAACTGCTTGCGCTATCGAGTGGACACCTACCGCTTCGACACTGACCTGAGCAAGTGTTGAAGCTTGAGATAAAGCTTGCCCTTGGCAGTCATGTTTTCCATTGCATAATGTCATTTACAGAACTGTTGAGAAAGATCACTCTGTGCTCGTTGACAGCTACCACGTGATTAAAAGTCGAATTACTCAAATTTCTTCGCAAGTCGGCATTTTAACAGAGAGAAAGTGTACGACCATAGATACAAAGAGATGTGAAGAACCTGAATTTAGAAAATTATTCCCGCTTTTGCATCCGGCGATTACAGCAACCTCAGTTACCATACCCTTGTCGTCTGCTGCGTGGGTTTCTATATAAAGCTGCACCACATTTTTGTTGACAAGAACATTAAAGTAGAATACACCGTTTTATATCGGCCTGGAAATGAATTCGTTATGCTGTGTGCCCTCCATGCTGCCCAAAAACTCTGCAGTGCTCGTGTTATCCCTGTCCGACAGTAACCTCTGCGGGCCGACAAGCACCGTTCTCGGTACCTGTACCTACCTTGGAGCACCATCCGTCGTAGCAGTAGTACAGCCAGTAGCACCTTCACCACCACCTGCATCACTCTTTGACTGGAATAAATTCAGCTTCGGCTCCAGCATAACCTCGTCCCAGAAAGCTGAGATTCAAGCACTTCTACGAAAATCCCATGACTGCGTGGCCAAGTCACCTAACTAGCACAGCCACACTCCATTGGTGCAGCACAGAATCGATACCTGCTCTAAAGTTCCCGTTGGGCATTACCCACGTCGAGTCTCTGTCTCCGAACGCGTGGAAATCACTTATGCTAGCAGCTGGCTCAATGAATCAGAGAGACAATATCATGGCTCTGTACGTGAGTGCTTGGCGGTAGTTTGTGCTGTCCAAAATAGTTACCAATACGTTTATAATAAAACCTTCATGGTCAATACGAACAATGTAGGCATTCGCTGGCTTTAAACAAAGACGACCTTAATGCTAAGTTCATGAGGTGGGATTTTAAATGTCAAGATTATGATTTTTGATCATCCCACGGCAGCCCTTGCCTTCAAGATGCTGACTACTTTTCTTGCTGTTCGAAAGAGTTCAGCGACGTGTTCCTTGACACTGCCATGCTTGATTGAACTACACAGCTACAAGATTCAGGAACCATCGATATTACGCTGGGACTATCCGAGAAAGTATGTACTGCCAAGCATCGTCATGAAAGTCTTTCTGCGTCATATCTACTTCCAAGCGTCGTCGTCAAAGCCTTTATGCATCATATCCCGTTCGAAATGGAATCCTTCACGGCCGACATATGTAAGATAGGTCATGGGTTCCTGCTGTTCCTCTTGCAATTCGACAATTGGGGCTCTTTATGTGCCACAACGCACGACCGCTGACCACCTTAGGCAGCACAAGACGCTGGCTCTTATCAAAGAAAGATTTCGGTAGTGGCGCATGCACATGGACATATGTCGCTACAATTTGCCGTGCGCAGCCTGTGAAGCAATAGAGGTCACGACAAATCCACAATTTGTTCCAATGGAACCCATCCCTCACCTAGAAACACCTTTTGAGATATTAGCACATGATCACATGGGACCGCTTCCACGTAAGTTGTGCGGTAACAAGTTACTCATCCTTGCTACGAACTATCTCACGATGTGAACCATAATAAGGGCTGTCTGTGACTTTTAGACGCTGCACGTTGTCCCGTTCATCAGTGTGTGCGTTGTTTTTCGACAAGATACGCCCCGCTTGGTCATCACTGACCACAGCATCCTCTTTACGTCGCCCGCATTCAGATACCAACTGAATTACCACGGAGTTCGGCATGCCATGGATACTCTTTAGTACCCCCAAACAAACGGTCTCGTGAAACGTATAAAACGTACCGTCAAGATCATACGTGAGTACCCAATGGGCATCGAAACTCCCTCGGACGTTCGAAGAAAATCCGAACCTCCACGCCCTAAACAGTTGTCCAGGGGACATTCGGTGGATATTCATGTCAGATGTAATTTTTACATCCGTTTCGTTTTCTCCCGCGGACGCCCTAGGGACTTTACGTGCCGGACGTATTGTTGCAGCTTATATATATATATATACTGTAAAGAAGAGGAAGCACTCCGGCGCAGAGGCAGCCGCATCGAGCGTGCAGCAGCGGCACGAGCTCGGAAATTGCGGCTGGTGAATCGCCTTCCAAGCCTTCCAAGCATCAAAATTCTACTCAATAAATCTCCTTAATAATTGGTGGAGCCGTGCCAGGTACCGTCCCTTACACCTTTCCGCGACCATTCTGAAACTCTACCTTCTGCTATGCCGGACGCCGATCAGCAGATGCTTCCATCTCTTGCGGCCACCTGTCCAGGCAATGTTCCTCACCGGGAGCCTGCAATCTTCAGTGGAATAGATGACAACGACGTTGAAGATTGGCTCTCGACTTTCGAACGGGTGAGCGCTTTAAACAGATGGACGGACGCGGACAAGTTGACACGTGTGTCAATCTACCTCGCGGGTGTAGCCAGCCTTTGGCTTAGAAACCACGAGGCAGATGTCCGAACGTGGCCGCAATTTAAAACGTCGATTGTAACAGTCTTCGATCGACCTGCCGTCCGAAAACTTCGTGCCAAGCAACGTTACGCACACGCGCACAAGAAACGGGTGAAACCTTCACTAGTTACATAGAAGACGTCGTTGACTTGTGCAGACGCGTGAACGTCGCAATGACGGAAGCTGAAAAATGTAAGCACAACCTCAAAGGGATTGATGACGACGCTTTTCAAATGCTCTTGGCAAAAAGCCCGACCACTGTTAACGACGTATTAGCCTCTGCCAAAGCTACCATGAATTGCGGAAGCAGCGAGCTCTGACAAGACGTCCTCCAGCGCACGATTTGGAATCACTGTCTAGTGTGATCAGTAGTCATGACCAAGCGTCACTAATAGCCGAACTAAAAGCATTTGTCCGCGAAGAAGTGGCACGACAGCTTTCCTTGGTGCCTTTCACACCAGAACCTATCACAACTTTACCATCGTCTCTACGTGGCGTCAATCAAGGAGAGGTCGCCGAGGCCTTACTAGCTGCTCGCGAGCCTAATCTTGTGGCTGCTCCTCTCAACTACGGCGCAGCTGCAGCCATGCCAACTCGCAAGGCGCCTGCGCCTCCGTTCCAGCCTCGCGCTAGCTATCCCCCAGCTCCAGTTCATTGGACCAGCACTAACACCGCCAACCCGTGGCGCACCCTCGACAATCGCCCGATATCTTACGCTTGTCGATACCCTGGACACGTCGCAAGGTATTGCCGCCGCCGGACGCATGTCACCAATGAAAACCGCCGTGAGCCTTTCTTCCCGCTTGACTCCAACGCGCAATATGGTTCCCCCACTCCAATGCCAGCCTTCTCTACGCCGTCTTCGCTCGCCCTCTCCACGCCGCCGCTCGCCTTCTCCTATGCGTCAACGGCCCACGCCTAACGAGGAGGAAAACTAGATGGCGCAGTTCCTGAGGCAAGACTGTGCAAGTTTCGATTTGCCCAAGTCCTCATTTGTCACCTACCAATGTTATTGATGTGGTCGTCGAAAATATCCCTACTGTCGCTCTTGTAGATACCAGTGCAGCTGTTTCTGTTATAGATGCTGGATTTTGCCGCTCAATTTGTAAGGTTACGACGCCTTTCTCCGGATTATCGCTTCGCACAGCCAGTGCTCAACCTGTTCAACCGTCCGCAGTATGTACAGCCGCGTGACAATTCAGGACGTTCTGTATACGATAGAGTTCATGATTTTTTCATCGTGTTCCCATACTATTATCTTGGGATGGGACTTTTTGTCGCGTCATAATGCCATAATCGACTGTGCTAGGGCTGAGGTTGAATTTCGCTTACTGGATGACCAAGCGTCCGTCGACAGCCTGGTGCCACTGAACTTGTCGTTAGCGATGACACCTACATCCCTCCGTGCTCTTTTGCGTTCGTGCCAGTTTCATGCAACGCCATATCACACGACACGGTCTCCTTCCGACCATCTCCACTATTCTTCGCCCAAAGAGCCCTCCCCCTGCCTTTTGCTGCTCTCGACCTTGAAGGCTCAACCACAATGCCAATTTATATTCATGAGTCGTCGTCTTTATCCCTACTTTGTCACGAGTGTCTTGGCCACGTCGAGACAATCAGTTCTTCCAGACCTATATCTGTCTCCGATGAGGTGTCTTCTACCTCCGTCTGTGAACTGGCTGTCGTCTTATCGGCTGACTCAACGTCGGCGAACATATTTCAACCATTCATTGCTGCAGATTTGACATCTTCGCAGCGTTCACAACACCTCGCCATTCTTGAGTGCTATCGCCATTCTTTCGACGTTGAACTAACATCTCTCGGTCGTGCCTTAGCAGCAGAACACCACCTCGACACTGGGTCCCACTCACCGCTGCGACAACGACCATATCGCGTGTCCGCTACAGAACGCCGCGTCATTGCTGACCAAGTAGACAACATGCTTTGCAGGGGCGTGATTCGAGCTTCATAGAACCCATGGGCGTATCCGGTGGTCCTCGTCAAAAAGAAAGACGGTTGAATTCGTTTCTGTGTCGATTTCCGGCGATTGAACAAGATCACGCTGAAGGATGTCTATCCACTACCGCGCATTGACGATGCTTTGGACAGTTTACAGTGTGCCGAGTTCTTTTTCTCGTTAGACTTGCGGTCAGGCCACTGGAAGGGGCCTATGGCGGAGGCCGATCGCCCCAAACCACTTTTGTCACGCCAGACGGCTTATATGAATTTGCCGTCAAGCCCCTCGGACTTTGCAATGCACCTGCAACGTTCGAACGAACGATGGACAACATCCTGCGTGGACTAAAATAGAAAATATGCTTGTGTTACTTCGATAATATCTTGGTCTTCGCCTCTAACTTTGACACACACTTACGTCGCCTTCAGCACGTCCTTACTTGCATGACTAACGCCGGTTTGCAATTAAACCTCGAAAAATGTCGATTTGCCATGCGTCAACTGAACATTTTGGGCCACGTTGTTTCCAAGCAAGACATCCTCCGGATCCCTAGAAATTGCGAGCTGTTACGGCATTTCCTAAACCTGCTACCAGCAAAGAACTTCGAAGTTTCATAGGCTTGTGTTCGTATTTCCGGCGATTCGTACGAAACTTCGCGTCTATTATATCACCTCTCACGTAACTTCTCAACAACTGTAAAGACCTCTTATCGTGGTCCCTTTCCTGCGACGAGGCTTTCACCACTTTGCGACAGCTTCTCACGACGCCACCCATTCTACGCCATTTCGATGCTGAAGCTCCAACTGAAATCCGCACCGACGCCAGTGGTGTAGGCCTGGGTGCTGTGCTCGCACAGCGTAAACCGGAGCATTAGGAATACGTCGTGGCATGCGCTGGTCGCACACTTACCAAGGCTAGAGCAACTACAGCGTCACAGAAAAGGAGTGCTTGGCCAATGTGTGGGCCCTTAGAAAGTTTCGCCAATATCTATATGGTCCTTAGTTTGACGTCCTGACCGACCACAACGCCCTGCTCTGGCTTTCGACGTTAAAAGACCCATCTGGCCGCCTCGCTCACTGGGCGTTGAAAATTCAAGATTATGACTTACGCGTGGTTTATCGGTCTGGACGGAAGCATGCTGACGCCGACGCCCTTTCTCATTCCCCCCTGTCCCTGAATGCCACAGCTGACTCCAATTGCGATTCCACATCGTCACCGCTTGACTTTGACACCATTGATATCGAACAACGCAATAACCCATGGACTGCGTCTCTTCTCAGTCATCTCTCCGACACTGCTGAACTCCCAAAGAAGCGAACGCTCCAGCACCAAGTTCCACACTTCTCTATACGTGACACGCTTCTCTATCGACGCAACTACACACCAGGGGGACGCAAGTGGCTGCTCGTCGTTCCACGAACGCTGAGGTCACAGATTTGTTCCTCTTTCTACGCTGATCCACAATGTGGCCACGCAATAGTCTTCAAGACCAATGAAAGACTTCGACATCGCTACTACTGGCATGGTATGTATACCTTCGTCCGCAACTTCGCCCGTTCTTGTGTCGAATGTCAGCGCCGAAAATCTCCACCACACGCCTCCGCCGGTGAACTGCAGCCTTTACCATGCCCTTCCCGACTTTTCGAACGGGTTGGAATAGATATTTATGGGCCACTTCCATTGACTCCGACTGGCAACAGGTGGGTAGTAGCTGCTATCGACCACCTAACGCGCTATGCTAAGACCGCTGCTCTTCAAGCAGCTACAGCACAGGATGTTGCCACTTTCCTACTGCATAATTTTGTGTTGCGTCATGGAGGACCTCAAGAACTCCTCAGTGACCGCGGCCGCGCCTTCTTGTCTGAGGTCATTGAAGAATTGCTCGCCGAGTGTGCTATTGTACATCGCACATGTACCGCTTACCACCCTCAAACCAATGGGGCTACAGAGCGCTTTATTCGTACTCTCGGTGACATGCTATCAATGTATGTGACGCCAAATCACTGTACCTGGGACTTAGTTCTTCCATTCATTACATACGCCTAATATACGGCAACGCAAGCGACAACAGGCTTCTCTCCTTTTTACCTACTCTACGGCCGTCACCCCTCCCACACCATTGACACCATTCTGCCCTATCGACCGGCCGAGTCCGAGTGCCTACCGATCTTGAACGCCGCCAGACACGCAGAAGAATATCGCCAGTTAGCTCGTCGCTTTACCTGCGATGACCAAAACAGGCAAAAAGCAATTCATGATGCCCAGACCTCAACTCCCGTTTTTCTTCCGGGTGCTCTTATGTGACTTTCAGAGCCGCATCGCACATCTGGGCTCTCTTTCAAACTTCTGCCAAAGCACGATGGGCCATATCGTATTCTCAAACAAACTTCGCTAGTAAAGTACCTCATTAAGCCTCCTACGCCACCGTCAGATATGCGACGTCACAACCGCGAGGTTGTGCAAGTTCAGAGGCTCAAGCAGTACCACGGTTCAACGCCGCCTGCACAGGAATAAGTCGCCAGGATGGCTCCTTTTTTCTCCGTTGGGCCATTGTAAAGAAGAGGAAGTACTTCGGCGCAGAGGCAGCAGCAACGAGCGTGCAGCAGCGGCTCGAGCTCGGAAGTTGCGGCTGGTGCATCATCTTCCAAGCCTTCCAAGCATCATCCTTTCTGCTCAATAAATATCCTTTAAATATATATAATTAGGTGTCCTATGTAATGCCGATCGAGACGGTCATCGCCTAGCTTTAATTTTATTACAAATTCTATTCGTAGCGAATGATTTATAAAGTGATTGCAGTTCAACTTCGCAGTTGCCATGGATGAAATCACGAACGGTTTGCGTTTTGAGTACGTCAATGTACTATAATTATTGGGATATACAGGGCTTCGTACTGAAGCATTTTCTTCTGAAAATTTTGGTTTAACCAACGCCTGAAGGTTGCGCTTATGACCATAGGCAGCGGAAACCTAGCCATCGCTTATCAGTCGTGCCTCAAATGTTTCCCGCAACACCGCAGCAGCAAACCATAGTTCGCACCACGTATACGTCTCGCGAGTAATTGAACAGGAGGCAGTACGTTTTTTTCGCTAAATACCCTGCTTGTAGTCAATAGCATCAAAGCTAGCTTATTGAATTTGACTTGTTTTTTTTTGCGAACCAAGAGGGTGAAAAGGAGCTATTGATTGAATGGTAAAAACAACTCGCTAGCGGTAGCGCATAGACCAGACGACGCTGCGTCGAGCAAACGATATCTGCTCGACGCTCTCGCCGTTTCCACATGAAAGCGCTGACGGCGGCACTAAGTATTACGGCAAGGCGACGTAAAGCGCCGCGCGATTTAAAGGGTCCCGTTACTTCATGAAGGTGACTGCAGCATTACCGCAAATTTTTCGCGCTTTTTGCTTCAGCCACTCCACCCCAATTTTGTGTTACTTTAGTTGAAACTAGTAATACAAAAATTGTAAGAAGCATAATGGCGTAACCAATTACAGCAATCACAAAACTTTGTTCTAAACATACAGTTTAGGAACTTTGCAATTCGTAGTGCCATCGGTGAGCAAAAAAAGCTATAAACAATTTTGGTGTTTCATTACTTCGCATTTTCTGTCAATTGTTTGACATTAAAGAGACGCTAGCATCGTCAGAAGCCTTTATGAGTTTTGCTGAGTTTTTTTTTACTTGCGTGATTGAAGAACTTTGCTTTAATGGCTCCTGTGATGTAGTTTTCTGTTTGCGCACGCGTTCTAGAGAAAAAAAGCGTGAAAACGCGCGTTTTCGGCTCTTTACCCTTGCCATTTTATTGTGAAGTCACATGCGGTGTGGTTGTGTGAAGTCTGCAAGTACAACGTCCTGTTGGATACACACCTGTGTGGCTGACTTCGCTTTGCAAAAAAATAAAGGTACGTTCAAACGTGCATAGTGTTCAGAACATTTATGGGAAAGCGCTTTCAGGTTTGGTGTGTATCGATAAGTGCCTGCATGCATATGCAAGCATTCGCATTCACACCCGTGGTGATGGCTGTTACTGTTTGACACACGGACAGCTTGCAGAAATTTCGCAAGAGATTTGCTGAAGAGAAAGCAGCGCGAGAGACTTGAAAAACTGTGAACCTTTGTGATTCTCTGTGCACAGAGCAGGACTGTTCTCCTACCAATTCGTCTTTTGAATCGGAGACCTTGGACAGCCAGTCTGAAACCGTACCTCGTGTGCACGTGAGCGAAGTGTTTCACAGCCAAACTCGCGACTCTTCAGAATCAGGCACACTTTCGGAAGACTCGATATTTCGCGATATTTCTGTACGGAGACTGTACAAAGTCTCGGTACAGGTGGCTTTTCGCTTCGTAAGTCCAGTCCCGATTTGCCTGGGGTTTCATTGCGGTTTAGTGTGGCAACTGCAGAAAAAAGTTTTCGAGCTGGCTGGCGTCAATGGGCTGTTGAACACAATATAAAACAAACGCCCTTATTGGGCTGTTGAAGCTACTTAAATCCCAAGCAGATGTTTCTCAGCTAGATCTTTCCGGCGACGCGCGTTCCCTTTTGGGAACACCGTTTACGGAAGGTAAATGTCCGGTAACCGCACTTCAGCCAGGCGAATATTGTCATTTTGGTCTTGTTTCAAGATTGCAGCATTCGCTCAGAGCCATAAAGCAACTCCCAGGTGTTGTTTCACCTATAGTTAATTAGGATGATGTAGCGCTTGCAAAAAGCTCCAAAATGCAGCTGTGGACGATTCTGTGCGAGGTGATCAACTGTAACGGTGACTTCTCACCGTTTGTAACCGGGGCTTATGCGGGGCCTTCGAAGCCACTCTCATTAAATGACTTTCTCAGACCTTTCGTGGACGAAATGCAGCATTTGTTGCCATATGGGCTTCTTGTGAATGATCAAAAGATAAAAGTTATACTGAAGGCCTTCGTGTGCGATGCTTCAGCACGTTCTTTTATAATCATGTCGAAAGGACACAGCGGCTACAGTGGGTGCCCAAAGTGCACTGTGAAAGGTGAATACATTAATGGCAAGGTTGTAATTCTTGATTCCAATAGCCCTCTGCGCCTGAATGAAAGCTTTAGGGAGCAGCACGATCCAGAACATCATCGTGGAGCGTCTTTTCTTCTTGATCTGCCCATCGATACAGTCCGTGACGTTCCTCTGGATTACACGCACGTAGTTCTGCTAGGTGTTGTCGAAAAGCTTCTCATGTTATGGGTATCAGGACTTTTGAACATGAGACTTGGTTCACAGTCTCGTCTGAAGCTCACTTAAGTAAGCAAAACCTTGTGTCCACATATTCCGAGCGAACTTCAACGGAAACCACGAGGACTTCATGACTTAGATCATTGGAAGGCAATAGAATTCCACCTTTTTTTTGTCTACACTTGGCCAGTTCTGCTCAAACGCATTCTTCCAGAGAAGCTCTATAAAAGTTTTTGTACCTTTAAGTTGCACTTTCTGTTCTAACCAACAACCAGTTGTGTTGTCGCTATGCAGACTATGCTAAAGATCTTCTCAAGCACTTTGTTAGTGCTTTTGCTCATGACTCTGGAATAGGTCATGTGTCTTTCAATGTGGACTGCCGGTTGCACCTTTCTGATTATGTAAAATTTTGCGGTGCATTGGATTGCTTCAGCGCTTTGATTTTCGAAAACAACATGAAAAAAAAGATGCTTCGCAGGCATGGGAAACCCTTGCAGCAATTGGGGAAGTGGCTGGCTAAGGAGCGGTCAAGCCCTGCCGAAAAGCTTTATGAGGAAAAGGGTGCTTTCACACCAAGCTGCCCTCACGATAATAGCCCACTGCCTTCGACCTGCTGTTTGCCATGTTTTCGAACAGTGAAATGTTCAACCTTCATGATAAGCTCGGACGAGACAAGTGCTGCATGCTGAATGGAGTTGATATTATCATAAGAAATATCGCCACCTTGAAGTCTACTCAGGAACTCCGTGTGGTCGGGCAAGATTTCCTGGTAAGGAAGATCTTTACACAGTGCCTCTTCGGTCTTCAAGACTGGGCATATACAGTGTTCAGATCTTTCAGAACTCAAAGTGTGGCGTCTCCATAATGTCCGAAACATAGTCTGCCTTCCATGGAGGAACCAGTTTGGGGTCATTCTAGAGTTACATTTAATGTAACCTATGTTTTTTGAGGTTTGAATAGTATCCGAAGTTTTACATCCCTAAACCACAATATTTCAAAGTATAGGGCTCAAAAAATTTTGATTATCTGGTGTTCCTTAATATGCACTGACATCGCGCAAGTACATGGGCCGTTGTGCTTTTGCATTTGTTTGTTTCGTGTTCTGTCATTCGTCTCGGTTGCTCTTTGCAGTGCATTGGTTCAGTTCACAGCTCCTCTACCATTTCACCTTCATCGAAAGGTGATCACCTTGGCAAGAATTGAACTTGCATCTTTTGGTTCA